>JABJVR010001709.1:0-13363 GCA_025773905.1 Chitala chitala
CAATGCAAGCAGATCAGCTAAAAGTAGTTGGATCTATATGTAATAATTAATCGAAATTAATCGATTAAATTTTTTTTGATTAATCAAACAAGAAAATTTTAATCAGTAGCAGCCCTAATTCCCCATATATATATATATATATATATATATATATATATGGTAATGATCTTCAGGTCAGACCTCAACGCTGCTGACCTCTGTTTCTGTATTTAGGCATCTTTGTACACTCAAAACTCACCTCTGGCTCTCATGTTAATGCAGTTTAACAGGTATGCTTCCTGCAGCTGAGAAATATTGCTAGGCTGCACAATGTTCTTAATGCAGAAGATACAGAGAAAATTGTGCATGCTTTTCTCTATTGTTGATTAAACTTCTGTCATGCTTTACTGTCTGGATGTACAAACCAAACACTAAACACTTTTCAGCGCATCCAAAACGCAGCTGCTAGAATTATCACAAGAAGCAGAAAGTACAACCATATAAGTCCAATACTGTCAACACTCCAGTGGCTCCCTGTCAAGTACAGAACTGATTTCAAAATTCTCTTGCTAACATATAAGGCACTGAAAAGCAAGGCACCAGTATATCTGTCAGAGCTGATTAACACATATACTCCAAATTGTTCCCTACAATCACAAAATGCAGGCCTTCTTGTTCCACGCATACATAAAAGTACTGGTGCTAGAGCTTTTACTTACAGAGCTCCTAGTCTATGGAATAGTCTGTCTGGATACGTATGGGATGCTAAATCAGTCTTTAAATCCTGACTGAAGACCTACTTTTTTGATTTAGCCTTCCCACAACAGTCTCCATAGCTCACGGTAATTACTGCTGCTGGCAAATGCTATACATGCCAATATAACTAACATTTTGCTATGGGGCTGCTAGTGTTCGTATTATTTACAAACCCCTCTCTAAATTCTCTCCTTGTGCATGTGTGTACCCGGTGTCCGCTTGGGCACCATCTGAGCGGGATGCCTTCTTAGAGCTGCTGACTCGTAATATACCCCCATTAGTTGCTTCAACACCAAGAGCAAAGGAGGACTAAATTGTGTTATTTACATCGTAGTGCTACTTACCGTCAAAGTCTCAATAAGTACCAGTTTATTCTGTAATGTTAGTATGCCCAGGAGGGGCTGGGCAGCTAGTCAACCTTGGGATCCCAGAGGTTTCTTTTTCTCAACACTGTGGAGTTTTTGGTTCCTCTCCTCCACTGTTGTCTGGCTTCAGTTGTATTAATTCCTACTGCTCATTCCTTAATATCTGCAATTTCTTGTGTAAAGCGCTGTGAGGCACATTGTTGTAAAAGGCGCTATATAAAAATTAATTGAACTGAAATATATATATATTCAGTTCAATTTATATATTTTTTCAGTAAAGGTTAAATACTGATACAGCATAATTAACTATTCTTACACTATGACCTTTTACGTACTGTATTAAATAAAGGTAAATATAGCGATAAGGCGGCTGTATTAGGAAATCCAGTCCAACAGCTCCACCTACTGCCTAAATTTACGGATCTATACAAGGACAATTTACTCTTATATGGAACGAACAGTGTTTTAACATGAAATTTTCTTGTTATTTCACAAAACCAGCGCCAAAGTCGACACTTCTGTTTTAACGAGAAGCGTTTTACGCCCTAGTATAGCCCACCTCATTCACATACAAATAAGAAATCTTGTATCATCTGGAAATAATGTTTGAAATAAAGAAATCTATGTTATAGAAATTTATAGTAATGTTATATGTTAATATATTTTTTGTTTATGTAATTATTTATTTTGAGAGTGATTTATTCAAACGTTGTGAAATATTTACTTTTATGCATAGATTTATTGGTTTATTTATATTATTTGACAATTTTTTTGTCCTACAAAATATAACAACAACAATGACTATTGGGCACTATTCCCTTCATCACGTGACACGTGTTCAGCTTCTCCTTTAAGGCGTCCTATTCAGGCAGGCTGCTGCTTTCCGCTTTCTGGTGCGTAGTAACGTTTTGAGCTATGGAAGATAGCAGTAAGATTGTACCTTCTCGGCGGTCCATAGGTAGACGAGGTTCCGGACTTCTTCTAAAAGCTCCCACGGATAAAAGTGAACAGGATATTCTCAGCGAATCTCTTGTCAAGCTTACCAGCGTTACTAAAGCTATAACGGCGAACATACGAATGATAAACGAAAATCTGGATAGGTGAGTCACTGGGGCAAATTTAGCGCGCTAAATTTAAAGCTACCGTCAAGGAGTTTGTTGCCGTACTTCAGTTAAGATGTCGTTGCAGAGATATATCATGCAACTTTAATGTAAATAGTTATTTAATTTCTTATTTATGATAACTGATGGCTCATGTAAATAGTATGTCGGACCTTTACTTTGTTACTGTCCTTCAGTGAATATCGATTTTAACAAGCGCGTTTAAGATTGATTTTAAGTTTGCTTTTATGTACAGCTGTTGGAGGACTAGATGTACATTACATATTAATATTTGGCTGTACGCTTACAAAGTAGCCTATATGAAAGTCCACAGTACACCAAAATAACACAGTTTTCCAGTATGTTCTGTATATTGTGCATAAAACAACCATCACTGTTTTGATCTCTCTTCAGGATACTAGCGGACAAAGCCGACGTTGAAGAGGTAGAACAGATTCTGGTACGTGCATGGCCTTCAATCTAAACCTAATGAAAACGGTGAATTCTTAGCTGCTCTTGCTCAGCAGAAACTTGTAGAATGACTGTAATGACAGTGTTATACAGAGATACACACTTTGTTTCTCCTTGGGTAAGTTCATTGTGCTGTAAGGATCAGCCAATATCCAACAACTGGACCCACGTCTGGTAGGAATCATGGGAACCGTTTTTCAGAGCAAAAATGGACTGTGAGGAAATATGAACTTAATATACAAAGGGCCAAGGAAGGAACTGAACTCACAATCCTAGAAGTGTGAGGAGACCATGGACACAGTGCAAACTGGCACATCACTGCAGGACCATGGATTTGGACTTTCGAAGAATGATCAGTGATGTCTTTGCCGAGCTGTATTTGTTAGACTGAGACATGAAATTGTAATGATGAGGAAAAACAAGGACATGAAATGTATGACATATGGAAGTCCATTGTCATGCTTTTGCTGGCTGGTTTAAGCTACTGGAAAGTTAACATTAAGCAAGAGATGGCCCATCAGACAGTAAGCGATAGCAAAAGTCAGTTTAGAAGCGTCATTTAGCTCATCTCCACTAACAGTATTTATTTCTTGCCTCCATCAAGCAGCACAAAGTTTGAACGGTTAGATAAGAATAAGAGCATTTTGATTCAGTTGGAACTTTAGAAGCTTAATTCTATTTTAAACTGAATGAAATGTATACATTCTCTTGAGAGTTGACACTTCTGCAGTTAATATAAAAAAGAGATTCAAAGTGATGCACAGAAAAGTGATGTTTGTTTCACTGTGTTTGTGATTCACAGGTGCAGCTATCAAGACATTAGGAGGAATGGTGCAAAAAATTAAGTGAAAGAAAATGGAACGAGGACAAACTGCAGCTGTAAAAATTAGTGCTATATCAAATTCATGCTACTGTTTTTGTAATAAAGTTTCCTATTTTTGTTCAGTGCACTTCTGCCCCTCCAAATTTAAGCAACAATTTTAAATGTGTTAAAATGTATGTTTTAGACACGTTTTAATACACAGTGTTTTCTACAGACATTTTTCTATATACTTATTTTAACATCTAAGAGATTTTAACAACTAAGAGAGAACATTTAATTTTATAGACTGTTGTTTTAAAAACTGCCTTTGTGTTTTGTACTGGTTTTATTTACTTGTGTTTTCAAGAATTCATCATTTTATTTTATGGTGTACAGTATACTGTACTTACAATTGATACGGCAGTATTTTCAGACTCAACCCCCCCAAACATTACCTTAGGTAGTTTAAGGATTTTTGAGTGATATTTTGATTATTTATGTACTTTAACAAGCTGTTAACTTACATATATAAATATTTTGCATAGATTTCCTGCCATTTTACCTACGAGATTGGTTTCTTTGGGTATAATTTTACAGTTAAAACGCACTAACCTTTACGTGTAGTGCCACGAACTGTCACAAACCACTACATGTATTTATTAAACTGTATTACAATGCTTAAAAAGCAGAAGCAAAGTGAGGCTTACTGTCTGAGTACGCTAAAGCACCAATACGTGGCGCTTACGTCGGCGTTTGATTAGTTACCCGGATCAAGAGTGTAGCGCTTAAGTGGCGAAGGACCAGCTGTTAAGAGACAGATTTTCAGGTAATAATAAAAGCACTTGTGTACATACGTTCACACTCGGGTGTCGGCTAAAGTAAATTGTGGATCTTTACAGAAACTACAAACCAGGTTTTCGTTTCTCCTGAAGGTAAGTGTTGCACAGGTTCGCTGCGTTCATTATTTGTTTCATTTTTAGTACGGTAAAGGAATTTTTTAAATCCAAATTAAACTACATTTTCCTTTTACTCGATAGATCTCGTAAACCACTGTACTGTAAATCGTTACTACATTTATTGCTACCAACCGTAGTTAGAAATTAGGTGCCAATTAACGTGATTGGCATGTAACTCTTTGAATCGGACTTAGAGAAAATATGCGGGTGAGTGAATTACCGTTTCGTCGACCAATTAGATGAAAGGAAAAAAAAAAAAAACACTTCGGAGTCACGTGCTTTGTTGCTGATTTAGCCTATCAGGTAAAGCACGAGGCTGAAATCTGATGGGAAACGTGGAGAAACATGTAGGACTTCCGGGTTTTGCGTCGCTAGTTATCTTCTCTAACCAAGTGGGATTCTGGGTACGACATACTACATTGCATTTATTTTATTACATTTATCTAGTTGAAAATAAATGATCAAGTATTGATCATAATAATTGTACAGGTAAATTAATGTTATGGGGTTGTCTTAGTGGACAAAACGTTTTAATGAAATGTGCGATTTATGTTTCTGCATTACATGCTACATATACTGTACAGATGATATTTTATGTTTTTTTCCCCTTAATGCGGAAACAAATTAATAAGAGCTAAATATTTGGCAAATTAGATGTTTGATGCTATGTATTTGGTAAGCCCCGGAAAAAAAACTTCAAATTGATCTGCTTTTAATCAAGGATTTTTTATATGGAGAGCTATATGAAACCTTATACCTAATTTAGCTCTCAGCATTAATGGATCGTTGTGGTATACAAGTCAGATCCATATCTGTTATATTAATGGAGACGAACACCATAGAGAGCGCCCCAGAAATTAATTTTTCAGGTTAAAGGTTGGAAAAAAAATAATAGCTAAAAAAATTGGTGGTTTCTTGTTGCTGTTGGGCTATTACAAAACATATAATAAACACAAACAGCAGGTTAATTTATACTGTTCGTTTGTTAATATATGCACTGTTTTTCATGTTTTGAGTAAGAATTTGTCGATATATCACAGGTAATGCTTTGCCGCTCCCATGAATACACGTCGTCGTCATGGTTCTAAAAGTAGCCAACAGGGGGCATACTTTGGCCCTTCCCAGACTCAGCCACTGCTGAGTGACCAGTCAGACGAGTCGTTTGCAGCCCCAGTACTTCCTGCATTGTCCCTGCCAGTGCCACCTGTGGATGTGGCTGGAATGTCTTGTCGAGACCGGACACAAGAGTTCTTGTCAGCTTGCAAATCCATTCAAAATCAACAGGTAAGAATTTAAAAGAATGAGAAAATTTACACTTCTTTGCCATTTCTTTATTCTTTATTCTGTTAATAAATTGTAATATTTAGAGTAATCTGAGTGTTTTGACACTGCTTTCTTTTATTTTTACCAGAATGGGACCCAGACAAATGCAAAACCAGCTGTTAGTCCTCTTAAACAGCGCAGTGACTTCACCCTTATGGCAAAGTGAGTCTTTTTTTTTTTTTTCTCCCTGGTTTAACACATCATTGTGTTTACTAATTCAGCTGCATCAGTCTGCAAATATACTGGACCAGGAGAAGTGAGCAACTAATCTACTTGATTTACTTTTCATGTACCAAGCAGCAGAATTAACGAGTGCTGTGAATCACAAATTAATTATGAAATGTTTTATAGATGTGCCAATATTATTAGGGATAGGTGACTTGGTGTAATAAAAATAAGCAGTTACTTACTCTTCTGCCTATGTTTTCTGTAGGAGAATTGGGAGAGACCTTAGTAACACCTTTGCCAAATTGGAAAAGCTCACAATATGTAAGTGAAATAATTCCATCTTTTTATAGATTGTTGTGAAACAGCCACTATCCATATTACTTTAAACTTTTTTCCAGTGGCCAAGAGAAAATCACTGTTTGATGACAAGGCCATGGAAATAGAGGAGCTGACTTACATCATTCGGCAGGTACGAGAACCCCATCGTGTTGGTATATGACATGGTACTTTCATCTTTCCCATGTGGCTTTGGTGTGGTGCCACCTCTCTGGGTTAATGTTTATTGTTATACCCTTGTCACCCCTCCCCCCCCACCCATCCGGGCAGGACATCACCAGCTTGAACAAGCAGATAGCACAGCTGCAGGAGCTGGTTCGCTCACGCATCAGTCAGAACGGCAGGCACCTTCAGACTCACTCTAACACAGTTGTCATCTCACTACAGGTCAGTGTTGCCATGGCAGCAATGCTGCCACGTCGAGGTTTGTGTTACCTTTTTCTGGATCATTAAAAACAATAATTTAATTGACATGCTGTCACTTTTACAATGTCTTAATGTCTTTATACAAGTTGACAGTATATTACTTTTTAATTCTGTTTTTCATTCAGTCAAAACTGGCTTCAATGTCAAGTGACTTCAAGTCAGTGCTCAAAGTGAGAACAGAGGTAAGGCTCTCAACAGTGGCCTAAAACCATCAATGAAACATCCTTTGTCCTTTAATGGAGAAACACAAAGATCTTACAAATAAATTTAAAGATGCTGGTCAGACTCTTTGTACACAACCATAGTTAGTTAGTTTGCAGGTGTCTCGGTTGTACTGGGGTGTATTATCTTTTGACTGAAGGAGTTTATTTTGCCAGACTCTCTGGTTCTGGACGGGTAAACAGTAATGGTGTAGTTGTTCTAGAGACTTTATCTATTTCACTGGGCCATCTGCTCACCAGCTCTTTTCCGCTGTCTCCATGGTGTACTCCAAACGCCCCCCACAGAACCTTAAACAGCAGCATAACCGCAGAGAGCAGTTCTCCCACTCTCCTGTTTCTTCCATGAATATTCACGCCAGGACCTTTGGTAAGAGCATTTCGTATAACTCATCATGCTGCTCTCAAACTCAGCTTAATTAGTATAATTATTGGCAAGGCCATTAATAATGTAATTCACTAATTAGAAAGCCATGTCTTCTTAAATGCCCCTTTTTCATTTGTGCCCCTGTAATTCGACTGTCTATGCATCGATCCATCCCCCTGTCGATCAGACGGTTCGCTGCTGATGCAAGACGAGCCTAGGCAGTCTCGTGACGTTTCCATAGACATGGATTCGCGCACTAGCCAGCAGCTACAGCTTGTCAATGAGCAGGTGGGTAGTTACGGGTATATCTCATTTGGAGCATGTGGTCCTTCAGGAAACGCGTTTACTGAATGCTACGGTTCCATCCATCCTTCCGTCCACTCATTTTATGTATGAATCCATGTTAATGTGAGGGGAAAGTCTTTGGAGAGTTTCTATGATGAAAGAATTAATTAATTTAATTAATTCTGTGATTGTGAAATCAGTTTAAAGTGTATTGTCTCACACTCAGAAGCTTGTGAATCGCTAAATTTTCACTTGCATCATTCATGCTTGCTGTAAACCTCAGCTTGGGAACCTAAATCCAATTGTTTGATAAATGTAGCATTAAACACTTCTTTAATTAAACACTGTTCTGAGATGTTCAGTGTGTACATGTTTGTGTTGAAAACTGTCTTCAGGATTCCTACATCCAAAGTCGCGCAGACACCATGCAGAACATCGAGTCCACCATCGTGGAGCTGGGCTCCATCTTCCAGCAGCTGGCCCACATGGTGAAGGAGCAAGAGGAGACGGTGCAGAGGTGAGAGGCGGGAGTCGGTGTGCAAGACTCGTCGTGCTCCGTGAGGTGATGTGGTGAGTGCTGGAATATGGGCCTTTTTGATCACCTGGCTTGTCCTCTGTTATAAACTGCCTTCCAGGATTGATGCCAATGTGGAGGATACACAGCTCAACGTTGAAGCTGCCCATACAGAGATTCTTAAGTACTTCCAGTCCGTCTCCTCGAACCGCTGGCTGCTTATCAAGATCTTTCTCATCCTTGTGATCTTCTTCATTGTCTTTGTCTTTCTCGCCTGAGCCGAAGATAAAAGGAGAAGGACCAGAAAAAAGGATTTGGAGTCAAGAGCTGAGTTTGTCAAATTGGACACGGTGGGGGCTGTGAAGGATCAATGTGCTTGAACTGTGTGGATTTCATCTGCGGTGCTTGTTTTTACTGCTTTTGCCAACATCGACAACATCCCCCTGTCCACACCATGGGTGCCACCGTGTCACACTGTCACAGTTCAAGCTACCCCTGCCCTTTCTGTGAAAGAAGTGATCAGATATCCGTAATATCTTCAGACTTTCCACAGGAGTCAGTTTCACGCTCCACTGCTCACATGCATACACAAGGCAGACAGTTGTTAGTGTTGGTGTTTTAGTAAGGACTCTTCCTCCTCTTCCTTTGTGGGACACTGTTTAACACAGGAGCTGCCAAGCTATCGTTTACTGCTTTATTGTTCAGCCTTCTACACTGGTCACTTAGGTCCAATGAATGGACTCCAAGCTGGCTCAAGAAACAAGGAATTCAGCGCAGACACTTTAAACAGGCACCTTACTGTCATATATAATTTACGTCCGATCTTTCTTTTGGTAGTGGATTAACATGAATACTCTGTGTTTGAACACGTTTTGTTTAGACTGGACCAACGCAACACCTGTCTATGGAGAAAGTGCTTGCTGTCGTTTAACCAAGTCTGTCTTCTCAATGTTGGTAAATTGTGCTTTTTTTCCCTGTACTGTTAGTTCCTTTGGGGATCATAGAGTGTTGAGTAATGGGGGGGGGGGGTGCAGCATACAAATAAGTAAGAAGTACAGCTCCATCATGTAATACCAGCAGTCATTCAACAGTGTGGACTAAAGCAATGTTGCAGGCTTGGATACACTGCCATGACAGAGTAATTTACTTGCTGTAAGAAAATCCAAGAGTAAACTGTGAATTTGAGAATAAAGGAATCTTTCATAGCATTTCCCTGTCGGCAGCGTCAGAAACTCGTGCATCAGGTTGCTTTATATAATGCTACAGTTTACTTGTTTCTGTAAGGTTTATGCTTTCAGAAAAGTAAAGTAAAACCAGACCAAACAGACTGTTCAAGAGCAACAGAGGCATGTGGATTAAATGCACAACAGGGCTAGTCTGAGGATTGTAAGGCTATACCTTATCAATATTAATATATGCCATGTTTGACCACTAGCTTTTTGTGGCCTTATTATTAAGTTACTATTATAATAACCGATACTGACTGAACTCCTTTCCCCGATGTGGTCGCCCTGCAGTCACGCTGCAGTCACTGAGTGCAAGACCTGCCAGATTTTTTTATTTTGGTCAAAATTCTGCGATGGCAGTTTTAATTACTTTTGTAATTACTGTATAATAAATAATTAAGTATTTTACTCTTATAGCTGATTTTCTAACTATGTACATCTTTATTTTTTAAATTCCCTTGTTTGAGGACCCAGACATAATTAAAACCTTCCCACTGTATCTTTGAACACTTGGTTTTGTTCCACCATATTCCTTATAGCAGTGCTCAGTCCAGTACAAAGTGCTGAGGTGGGTAAGTGAAACACACACTGTATTCATACCTCTCAGGCCTTGACAGGCAGCTGTCAACTGATATTTAGTTTGATGTCAATTCCTCCCAGTCACTACAGTGAGCGATCATGCTCACCTGTAGTAAACTGGGGTAGTTACCCAGGGAGAGTAAGTCATATGTAGTATAAAGCCTATTATGTAGAATTATCTTCAGGCCTCCTGCTAAGTCAGATCGTTTGTTATGCAATTCGGTTCATTTCAGTATATGTTTTTTATATAGTATCTTTCTAACTATTTGTCCCAAAGTGATTGATGAGAAATTAAGGCAAACAATCATAATAACCCAACATCCTATAACAGCTGCTGTAGTTTCTACATATCATTAAGCGGTGAGAGCCCTGTGAAGCCTTGTTATGTCAGCGACCTTTCCAATACATGTGGAGGTGTGTGCAGTGAGGCTTACACAGAACATACGTGTGCACTTCCCGGACATACCACAGCATAAATTATAAAAGCAGAGTTAAGGAGTGAGATGTGAGGTACCTAAAAATATTTTTGTGTCTTCAAAACACATAATCGATGAGGCCATTACTTTCAAAAAAAATTACCAATGTGATCTTGTATTGGTATTTCTTGTTTTCCTAATTAAGGTTGCAGAAATATCCCTTCCCCTGTGCATCATTTTGGTTTACTGTGCTCTTCATGTTTTCGGCTTGTTGCCAGGAGCTGTTGTTATCCAGACCTTAGCGACTCACAGCACGGACTGTAAACTGGGTATTTATGCATCGCTAAGCGGTTTAATGAACGGTCCGCACCAGGCGACTAACACTTATCATGGTAATGCAGGGGGATGCTGATACTCGTAATATAGCAGCTGCTCAGAATGCCAGGCACAGTCTTACGATGTATGATGTAAAGGCCATCCTTATCTACACTGTTTCTGAACTAGTCTGGATGATGGCAAACGTCAGTCGACTGTTACCATGGCAAAGGAACGCTTGTCTCGCGCTGACTAAAAACAGTTTGAAGCAGTGCTGCAGTATATTTTGCATCCATTACCCTAGCTTTGAGATGGCACCAATATATAATTTTCTTTTTGTCACAAAGCATAAGAATACAATTACTGAAAAGTACATCTTTTTATTTTCAGAGTACAGATACTCACTACATTAATCATTGCTGTTTTACAGTCTATCGTTTTGGAGGCTAAGTCTGTGTGTTTTCTGTACTGCTGATGACAACTGTGATGTCTGTAAAATAAAGCACAGGGCCTTGTTCTGACATGTTTTTACTAGTAATGTGCTACGGTGGATGTGCTGAGGTGCCCTGGCCTGACACAGCGTCCCTCGCAGGTACCTGTGTCTGCTCCATCTGCTCTCCAGTCGCATGTCTTCAGCTCACGCCACCTCTTCCATGGGGTTCACTTCTGGCATGCTCTTAACCCGCCGCGACCTTCTTGCCATGGCGATGGTCAGCGTGTCCTGCTCGTCCTCATCGGGCCACGGCTCCTCCGTTGGAGAATCGCAGCCCGGGGACCCGCGGAGGGCGTTGGCAAGGAAGCGTGAGCGGAACGTGATGAAGGACAGGCTCTTGCTGCGCTGCTTGTCCCAGCGGCTCATGCCCCGCTCCTGCCTGCCCTCGAAGCCTTTGCTCTGTTCTTCGTTATCCAGCGCGTCGAGCAGCAACGTGCGGAGGAGCCGCGGCACCTCGTGGGCATCCGGTTCAAACTCCGTCACCAGCTTCCTGAGCCTGGACGACAGGGCATAGACAGGAGAGAGTGGTCAAACAGCACTTCTCAGGCAGACATACGGACCTGTATTTAAAATGGCACCAGTTCCCCACTTATATGTGTGAGATTTTCTGTAGGCAATGCTGTTGTACCCTTGAGTGTAGTACATGACTTGCTCCAGTAAAATAACAAGCTTTAAAACTGACTTAAAAATATGAGTAATAATAATACAAATATGGAAACTCTCACATCCATAGGGCAGCGTTCACAGGGTAAGTCAGTTGTGAAATATGTTGCCACTGCAACCCTGCCATACAGGCCCCCCCACAGTTTGACCTGCGCACCCACCTGAGGATGACAGGTCCACACTGGGATGGACGGATCTTGGAGCAAAGGTCACGCAGCTCCAACAGCTCTCCAGGGCTGGGCTCATAGGAGGGCCTGTGGTGTGCTGTGGCCAGCCAGGTGTAGTCCACACTGGAGCGGCGCCGCTGGCTTTCTGCACCACGGGTCTGATGCAGCCGCTCGGCCCGTTTCATCAGACCCCCTAGCTCCAGCATCAGGGTGTTGATCATCAGCTCATCGGGCGAACGCTGGCCAGGCAAGTGTGACTCTTCACTAAACACAGACCAGGAAAACATCTGTATGGGGAGAGACACAGAGAGGGCAGGCCACTTGTTAGTGGGTCACACCCATAGGCTGACTGGTAATCAGGACAACCTGCCAAATGCCAGAGCGGACAGCCGACCTTCTGTGTGGACGATTGCTGGACGTACCAACCATAAAACACACAATAGCGGGTCTGGATTGGTCATTTGGCATACTGGGCATTTTCCCGGTGTGCCGATGCACTTTGGGACAGATTCTAGATTGTAGTGGTGGGCTGCCTGATCCAAAAATGCCAGGGCTCTTTTTTTTTTAGTCCCTATCCAGTCCAGGTGTGGTCGCGCCTGAGCGAGTTTTGCGTGTTCTCAGAGGGCTATACGCAATAACTGCTGCGGTGTACATGTACTGTATGTGAGTGCGTGCACGTGTGCAAGGACGCCTCGGTTTTCAGCAACAGGCTCTACGGTTTTGTGTTAAATGTAATTTCAGCGCCGTGAGTGAGCCCTCAAGAAAATAAGACCCCCAAACAGTGCCATAGTAACATCACTAAAAAAACATGCACGGGTCGTCATGTACATGTACAGATTGACACATACAAACTTATTTAAACTCGTGGATCATCAGATTCCACAAGAGCACTAACAGAAATATGTTTAATTTCTCCAGCAGAATAAAACGTCAACAAATTACACCAAATGAGTTCATCATTAAAAAGCGCACTCACAAAAGGTTACCAAGTAATGAAACAATAATAATAATAATAAAAACTAGATACACTTACCTTGACAACGGTGAAAATATTATAAAAGAATCAATGCCGTTTAATATATGGTATTGATATGCACAGCGATCTAATTTACTATTAGATATGTTTTCGTAAAATTATTCTACAATATTACGTACACAAGCAGCTATAGAAGGGAAATACAAGAAAACAGCTACACGACTGGACAGTGTGGGAGCCTGTAGCACAGTGGGATGTAATCCGTTATTAATACAGCTGCCTTCAAGCCGTTGTGTACTGATCAGCACTTTCTTCCACCACCGGCTGCTCAACGTGTGTTTCCTTTTTTTCGGTCGGAGGCCTGCGTAGGGTCTTTAGTCCCGAACATGGCGTCAAATTTTAAAATGTAGTTGTCCATTATGTGTAGTGTTATCTCAGATGGAGGTCTATTTTTTTCCTTAT
>JABJVR010001709.1:13463-56096 GCA_025773905.1 Chitala chitala
CATGGCGTCAAATTTTAAAATGTAGTTGTCCATTATGTGTAGTGTTATCTCAGATGGAGGTCTATTTTTTTCCTTATATTTTAGGTTTGGTGTTTAAAAGTTTATTATTATTATTATTATTATTATTATTATTATATGTGTATCCTTTTAATAGAGGCTTTTATTGAGCGTGGAGAATGCCAAACGGCACATTAATGTGTGCGTACGAAATACGTTTGTATTTGTTCCCAAAGCTAAAAGCAATATTGGCACATAAAACCAATGTTTCAGAAAATATGAAAAATGGAGATAATAAAGAACGCTGTGGAGGTAGGCTGTGCGGTAACTATTCAAGTGTCTATTTCGTACAGTACCCTGTTCATCATTTGGAGTGAAATTTGTCCCAATCTGTCCTGTGCAGGTGAGTGGGAACACTCACTCTACAGCGTATACATTTAATTAAGAAAGTTTGCGGCTGTAATCCAAGTATAATAACTGTATTTGTGTGACCAGCACACATAAAACGCTGCTTATGCACCCTGGTCACAAGGAGGACCTGTACTCGTTATATAAACCAAGAGCAGGAGGTATACGTGTAAAGGCGCTCACCCTTTCTACGTCTGCTCTTACCGTGTTTTTACATGTGCTGCTTTTAAAGACAGGTAAACATTTGAATCACTCACGGAGAGTTCCGGTCAGTTAACTTAAAGGATTATCTTGTCATTATTCATTTCATAATCTGGGCTTTGATTAACTATAACTCTATTCTGTAAGTGTTACATAAAATGATAAATATGTCAAGTAAAAAACAGATAATACTGGAAAGTGTTTGGAATGCGTTACAGCGGTGTTTGGCGTGGTTTGTTTTGCTTTCTGCTTTTAAATACAACGTGATCCCAGAGTTCACTGAATTTCATTACTTATTTCTGTTTTATGTTTTTACGACTTAGTTATTCTTTAGCATTTCAAAAGTTGCTCAGTTGTTTATTGTGCCTATTTTGGGGTTTCTTAATTAATGTTTACTTAAATTAGATCTTTTTGCAGCCCTGCTTTTCTGTATAGTGGAAATAAAAGGCACCCTGTGCAGGAGCAGAACTCAGAGAACTCCAGGTTTGCAGTGCGGGGAACTGCAGTAACAGCATAGTCAGAACAATAGTGAGAACCGATCCTCTTTTTCATTGAATCTTAGACTTTATTCGTGTTATTTAAAATGTTATAATGTTACAGTTAACATTTTTCCATTTAATGTGGAGAGACACGCTTAATCACGACATAGTAAATAAATGAAAATGTACTGTATTCACATTCATATTCTATGCTTATAATGTTTAAAAGTAATAGGTCATCCATGAAAAAAATGTATAAACTTTATTATCTTGACAAATGTTTCTTCAAATTACATAACATATTGAAATAAGAGTGTTATATATATCAGACAGACCTGATGTGCATAATGTCCAGACTACGTTTTCATGTCTCAAACTGTAATTGAGTGTAATTGTTTTTATAGAGTGCAAACGCTTGAAAATATCGAAGTACGTTTTGCATTGAGATTACCCATGATTTTTGTTTTATGCATGTATGCAACAAAGGGTCTTATTTCAGGAGTGGCTAAAATATGACCCTTTGAAATGAAACCTACACTAGAGTAGTGGAGCATATAGCTTTCTACAGCCAATTGTTAAGATTTATTTCTCTAGTATTATATGTAGTATTTTATTAATCCCAGAGGGAGTTACATCTCTGCATTTAACCCATCCCCTAAGAGGAGCAGCCACATGCAGCACCCAGGGAGCTAGCATTTGAGTATATTGCTCAGGAAGACAGCTGGCGCAGCTAGGATTCAAACCAGGATACTTCCACATACCAGCCTGATGTTCTACCCACGAAGCCACCCTATTAGTCTTGCTTAATTGCCTGGTAGCCTTGGTTCAGCCCAGTCCGTTGTGTGCAAAGAGTCCCCAAGTTCAGCACAAGATAAATCACAGTACAAGAGAGAACTTTAGAATAAAAGTAAACATAAACAGACCCGATATCTACAGACATCAGTAAATACACAAATCTGCGTTTAATTTATTAGAGGTGGATCAAAAGAACCAGAAATCACAATCACAAAAAGTACGACTAACCATGGCAGTTATCCTTTAAGTAAAACATAACTGAGCAAGGAACAGCTAAAACAGAGCTTAAATAAGTTTCAAACAGCTCTCGGCATCAGTATTACACAAACAGCAAACTGACCGTGTCCACGTACCAACACAGCCAAAACTGTTACGATCATATTCAATCTTACCACAAGATGGCGACATTAGACACGTGGGTTACTGGTACCCCTTATACATTTTTAATACCAGTCTTTCTAATTACTTTTAATGACAGTTTTCCACTGACGCGTGCATAACCGTATCGTTGGTTTTCCGAGAAGGGATTAATGAAAACCGAGAACGACACAGCTGCACAAAATAGTTTGTAAATATGGAATTCGCCATATGTCAGATGTTTTGTGCTATGTTCTGCAGGGAAACCTTGGGTCCTGCCATTTATGTGGATGTTACTTTGACAAGTCCCACCTACCTAAAAATTGTTGCTGACCAAGTACACCCCTTCATTCCCTAATTGCAGTGGCCTTTTTCAGTAAGATAATGTGCCATGCCACACTGTAAAAATGGTTCAAGAATGGTTTGAGGAACACAACGACTTCAAGGTGTTGATTTGGCTTCCAAGTTCTCCAGATTTCAATCCAATCGAGCATCTATGGGATGTGCTGAAAAAACAAAACCTGCTCAATACTAGTGTTTTTTGGAAGTCTGCGAATTGTCTGCTAATGATCAGATATGATTAACACTTCAAAGTTACGATTTCCCCTCAAACCGAACAAGTAAAAATGCCTGCATCTCTGCCTTGCGCCAGTTGTAGTGTTATGTATTAAATGACAATTTGAATGGGGTACACAAATTTAATCAGTTTTAATAAAGTAAAAACATGTAACACTGGCAGTTAATTTGATAAAACACTAACAAACCAACCGTTATACCTCTTTTTTTGCACTCCTCCTGAGGTCAAATATTGTGACCTGAATGTAAAACAAAATCAAAAACTACACCATCATCACTTGAAAATTAAACACAGTGCTTGCAAAAGATGCAACCAAGCCAATTACTTAACTGTAACACAGTGCAGCACATAAAAGTGAAGATTTCTGCAGGCTTTTGGTCAAGCTCTTCAGTAGGGTCAGTTTGACATGGTGTGGGGCAGTGTGGCCAGCATTGCAGCAGAAAAGCACCCCAAACACAGCCCAACAACGGTACCTTTAATTTTATATGTGTTATAATTATTTTCAACTATTTATCACAAAGTTATCCTGTATATAAGTAACTTTACAATTGTTCTGTTTTAAACAGTGTTTTATAATTTCCTGAAGATCATGTTATACAGCAACTGCATAATGGTTATTTAATGTACAGTAACTGAGATGTTAAAAAAATTGTTAATTCAGAGTACAAAGCATTTTATTTTGTATAAAATGATGTACTGTATAAGCATATTGCAAGAGGTGGAGAGAGCTGGAGGCACAACACACAAACCAAAATTAGCCTGGCTCACACAGTCTGTGTTAAACATATAATTAGTATTAAATTAGTTGACATAAAATGCAATGTAATTAAGATAAATATTAATTACCTAGCTCACTGCTTAATCTGAGACAATAAAAAATTGTCGTACACACTTGCCCACTTTAGTATAACTGTAATATTGAACATCAAGCCATATGAGATGCCATAACTACATCAAAACAAGTATTGCCCACTCTCTTCAAAAGATTATACAAATATATTCATTATTAGAGGATTTCTGTATTAATCACTTTATATGTGTTGTTGTGAGGCAGAATGGACAGGGAGGTATGTGTGCCGAGATCATTTATTGTGAAAAAAGCCAAACACAAAGGAACAATGCCATCGAAACTGAGATTAAGAACAATACCATAAACATGACTAAACAAAAACGAATGGCAATAGCTATTGTGAGTAGGGAACGGCAAAAAATAGAACACAAACAAACAGCGAGAACGTACCAACTGACTTCAACACCAAGCAAATACAAAGTGAAAATACAAACCCTAACTAGAGCCACACAGGAAATTACCATTCGTAAAGACAAATGTGGGAACAAGGAAGTGAGTCAATGAAAAGAAGGGGTGTGGCCATATACAAGTAACCACTCAGTCAAATCGTTACAATATGTTTATTTAGCCAAGGAAAAAAATTTATGTTTATACAGCTGGATATTTAGTGAAATAAACAGTAGGCTAAGTACCCTGCTCAGGCAGACAACAGCTGTTGCTTGACAGTAGCAGCACTTCCTACCCAAGGGCGTTCATGGCAGTGAGATGAGAGCAGAGGCGGACAGATGAACAGGTGCTGTGCTGTGCAGGAATGAGAAGGCTGTGGAGGCTGGAATGTGCGTCAGAGGGGCACAGGGAGAGCTGTGAGGACAGTATTTAAGCTGAAGGCAGGAGACACTCAAAGAAACTGGGAAGTTCATAAAAAGGCATGTCAGGAGATTTCCAGATATCCAGAGACAGTGAGTCTAGGGTAGCAGTGGAAAATGGCCTTTCTATAACTCAGTAAAGCTCATAGTTACTGTTCTTTGAGGTTATAGTGTCTGATTTGAAAACCAGGAATGTGCATTGCTTCAACCGGAAGTGGTTTTAAACAATTGAATTGATACCCTGTCCATACCACAGTGCTTATTATAATGGACACAGGTTAGCATGAGAGGGGGTCTCACGCCACTAAAATTCCATTTGACAAGCCCATCTGCCCAGCCTCCACTCCCCAAGCAGTTCAGCCCTCCATGGCATGCAACTGCTCAACCTTCAGCAGCCCCAATGACCTGTGACCTCAATGAGCTTGCTGGTGTTCAGTTGTGTGCTATTTACAGGGGACAATGAACTATTGTCATCAGCGTTCAGTCAATTTTGAAGAGCCTCCATACAGTCCAAGCCAGGCAGTAGTGCTGTCCAAAACTCATCCATTAGCAGCAGCCACTTGCCCAGCGAGGGTACCAGTGTGCCAACGCTTGTCCAGAGGAGTGTTGTACAATGATGATCACATGCTGGAAGAAAGGTCAGTCGTCACTGGGTATTGATGCAGTATGGGACTTTGGAATCATCAATTCACCTTTATTTGTTTGAAATTTGTGAATAAATTGTAATACCTAGGAGAAACATCCATGGACACAGGGGGAACATGTAAAGTTTGAATCCAACCTGAACCCACAGTCAGGGGTGTTCCAAGGGCATGTCTACCCTGGGAACCCAGCACGTCACAGGGGCCCTTGAATATATATAAATGATGAAATGTAATAAAATAATAAAACAGTGTAATTCAAATTTTAACAATGAAAACACAGAAACTGATCTAACCATTGTTGTGATTATTAAACGGCTAACAAAGCAGCCCCCCTTCCCCTGCTGCAGAATGGATTAATCTTAATGTTTATTTACCAATCGCATTAAAACTGAAAGTGAGAGTAACAACCAGCACCTAAATGTATTACAAAACTGTAGCAGAAATACACCATTTGTAACATAACTGGTGGCTGGTGGGGTTGTAGAAGGGATGTTGTCAGGAACCCAAGGTAGCAATTTATTGGGGGCCCAGCATTTTTTGTAACACCACTGCTCACCATCCTGCAAAACCTCCACACTGCCTCCTGCTGGTCTGCAGTTAGGTGATTTATACTCTTCAAGTAATGTTTTAAAGATTTTTTTTCTTTGCCCTTTTTTTCGCCTTTTATTCTGTCCATCTCCGTCTTTTCCATCCACCAGAGAATTGCTAAATGACTCCTTCTGCTCTCCTGCATTACCAACCCACCTCCACTCTGAAAGTCTAATTCAACTAACCATCTGCATTATTATGCCGACAATGCAATTTTCAGTGGCTCAAGCTAAACACTCTTGAGCATACGGGAAATCTTTCCTAGAGCCTCCATTGTACTTTATATCACTTTGGGAAAGACTGTAATGTCTGATATGATTTACAGATGATATGATAACTCAGCAGAGATGAGTAGTGTGTACATTCTGAGTGTCTCGTCATTGGAGACGTTGAAAGTTTGAAAAAATGGAGTAGATCCATACAAGTACATAGTTTCTTATAGGAAATAACGAATACTCCTGAGGTGCATTAGTTGTACGTACAACTCATTTAATTGTACATGTTCTTGTAGAAGTCCTATCTGTGCAATTACAAGAAACGGGAGCTAAAGGAATCACCCCTGCAGTGTTTCCACTTACACACAGCTTAGTGGCCTCTAAAGTTTGTTCATTACTTCAGTTTGCCTTCAAGATGGTAGCGTGTCATGGATGCCGAAGCACGAGACAGCGCTGGATTGGAATGAGAAGAAAAGTCCAACACTTACCCGTCGTCAGTGATGCATTAAGCTCCGCCCACTGTGCCTGTGGGACTGGCTAATGCATTCCTGCATTACTGTATGCTTGTATTCCTTCAGCGTGTCTTCACCGTCTCTGGGGCTTTCCTCCCCTCTGCTCTTCTCCTCACACCTCTTGTCTTGCTGTGCACTCCCTCCTCCCATCCGTGTACCCCCCAAGCCTCTGTCCATTTGAAAGCTTCCTGGAGCAGGGTGGGATTGGATTAATGTGTAATGCAAGAGCTTCTTGTGTATTGATCAGCAAGGGTGCCTGTGCAGCTTACAGGTGGCACTGCCTCTTTGGGCTTTTTCCTCTCCTGCCTGTAGGGGGAGCACTCTTCACCTATGAGTTTGCCCTGTGAGGACCAAACCTCCTATTGATATTCACAGAATTTACAGTGGGTGTAAAATTCCAGAAAAATACCTTTAAAAGCTGTCTGTTTCCCATTATTATTAAAAACATATTTATTATTAGTGAAACACACAAAAACCTATATAACTACTCATGATCTCACAATTTTATATAACACTGCCAAAAAAATGACATGATTAGCAAACATTTTCAATTTATTCTTCAATTTATTTGATTTATTTTATCATGCGGCTTGCGTTGAAAATTGTATTATGCTGGTGTGTGTATAACACTGACGACATACAGCCTGCATCATGTAGAGCTCAGTATTGCAACCATAGGAAAGTAGCAATCAGATATATAACTGCGTATGAGAAGTAAGGAAACATATCTGAAGCAAGATTTTTTCTGTAAACTTCCATCAAATAAACAAACAAAAACATTATTCATCAGTGATACCTTTGGCTGATAGACTTTCAGAAATGGACCTTTGTACAGCAGGAGTTTAGCACTGTTAGCCTAAGGCCTAGTTAATGCAATGTTTTTAGCCTCCAGTGTTGTGTTGAGTAATGTCACCATTTGTTAATGTTGACTTCTCAGTCAATTTCCAGTCCAAAAAGTCAACGTATCATCAAAATGCCAAAAAGATGGTGGTGGGGGAGAGAGAGAGGCCTTTGAGTGGCAAAACTCTCACCTATTTAAATATGTGTTTGCGTGTGTTCTCACTGCAAGCAGCACTCTTCCTCCATTCATTTTGCTGCGCACACCATTCTGCCTTCTTGTGCCAGCTGATCTCTGACTGTCAGCCTCTGCAGTTGTCTGCCTTCCGCTCCCCTTATTCTGTTCTCTGTTCTCCAGTCTCTGCCCACCAGTCTACATGCTCTGTTTTCTGCTTGCCAGTCTCTGCCCACCAGTCTCTGCCTACTGGTGTCTGCTTGCCGGTCTCTGCCCTCCAGCTTCCTTGCCACTGCACCCTCACCTCCTCCACCTGTGCCCACTGACTCACAGCTCCAGCTGGACAGGACAACTGAGTCTCCTAGAGGAGCAACACGAGGAACTGACAGCCATGGGACACAACCCCCCCCCTCCCAGCCTTCCACACACACTTCCTCTCTGCTGCAGGGCAGGAGGTGAATGCAAGGCAAGTAAGCATTTTGCTTCGATTAATCTTCTCATTTCCCAGTAATACGCTGTGTGTGAATATGCACTACAGTGGATTAAACTGAATCAAAGTATCTGTCTGTTGCTTCTTACACATATTGTAACAAACACGTTCACTTTGAATGGAAACATGTATTTTGGTATTTTGATCGCAAAATTTTGGTATTTTGATCGCAAAAAACTTTCTAAGCTAGAAGTTGGTCACGCTGTGAACCAAGTAATGAATGCCATTAAATTGAGAGATGTTCAAAAATCCTTGCATGAAATTTCTGGTGAGGTGTCATGAATGAGGTTTTCTTCATTAGAATAAGTTCTTGTATTTTTAACTAGTTGCTTGGATATAAGGAGCAGATAATCATATGTAACAGTTGGTGGTGTGGTTTGGGGGTGGGTGGGGTTCATGTGCCCTGGGGATGGGTGGAGTTGTGTGGCCTTTGGACCAGAGCACTATTACAGCTGTTGGTCTGTTTGACTCACTCTCTGCTCAATATGATACCCATGTGATACCCATGGCTCACTTTCCAGAAGCAACCTCTGTGACTCAGAGCAGGTAGTGTATGTGTGCCTTTGAGTGTGTGCCCGTGTCTGTGTGTGTGTGTGTATGTGCTCTTGATTTCTGTCGCAGATGCTGTACACACTCATCTGGTTACATCTGCTTGTAAAAGATTAATTGGAATCATCAAGTTCCTACATTCACTTTCTTTAGGAGCTCTTTCCGACATGTGAAAGCACACTGACAGTAACCATAAAAGAAGCAAATGATGGAATGTCTATAAAAATGAAAAATACAAAAACTGAGAAGCGCAAATAAAGACCCTGAGCTACGTTAGAGCTGCAGTCTGCAGTATGGTCCATCTTGTTAATTTTGTTATCTGCCTAAAACTGTGTATTAAACATTTTTCATCACAATATAAGCTGTGGCTTCCTTCACTTAACTCAGCAGGTTTATTTATTTTCTTCTCCACCCCCCAGTTTCTTCACCACCCATCTTTGTGTTCAAATGAAAATCACAGAAATAAGCACATTATATACATATATATTTGTCTGTCTGTTAGCCTGATAAATTCTCCTTCCGTGTCTCCTGCCAAAACTCGTAATGGTGTATTTATATCTCTTGCACCCACCTGTCGATGGGTTGTCTTGGCAGGCTTGATTTACTGCTCGGACTTATACAGCTAACGTTTCATAGCTGTTGGATCTCTGTCAAGATTTGCTTCGGACTGAAGCTCTCACACAAATTGAGCTGATGGAGGTCAAAGGTTAACAGAAGTTTGTCTGGTAGGGTGTCAAGGGCGGGGTGTAAAATAACCAAATAAAATACTCCTGTATCTGTATATGCTGCTTTACATTTAGAGTTACTGAGTCGGGGGGGGGGGGGTATTGTGGCACTGAGAAAAGGAAGCTGAAGGCACCATAGAGGACTAACAGAGCCAGAGAGCAGTAGCTGGTGCTCACAGACAGGAAGACTCTAAGCATCCCCATCCAGGGTCACACAAGCAGGCAGGTTCCACACCGGCGCATTCATGCAAAGTGTTGTGTGGTTTTGTGTGTGTGTGTGTGTGTGTGTGTGTGTGTGTGTGTGTGTCCGTGCGCTTGTATGTATTTTTTGTGTTCCATGCATTATCCCCTCTTTATGACCATGAATTTTGTTAGCTTTGTTCTCAAATTACAAGGATGACGGTGACCATGACAGTCAAGTGCTGTCCCTCATCACAGAGGCACTCACTGAAACACAAGAACAGCTGGAAACCACGAGGACTCCAGAACCTGAAAAGAGATTTGCACAATATTTGATGAACTACACATACAGCCTCTTTCACAAACACTTGCCTCACACACTGTGTTTTTTTGCAGCTGCTGTCGTGTGTGTCCTTTTTTATATTTTTTTATTTATTCACAAAATCTCTTTAAATAATTAAAAATCAATGTACTGAAATGCACAGATCTTTTGGTGTGAGCTGTTATTGACATTGTTGCTGCTGTTGATACATCAAAGAGGGACAGAAAGACTCAGACTAACACAGGCACTGAGGGGCTGCTTAGTGTCTGTCCACACTGCCTTGTCCCCAGGTTGTCACATGAGCCATGGCTCGTCTACTTTACACTCTGTGTCCGTGGCAGCCTGCCAGCTCTAAACACTTCTTAGCTTCTATCAACTAATTGCAAACGTGGCATTTTAATATGATAGTCGCTCTGACACTTCTGTATGATCTTGTTTAATAGTAGACTTCCTGGTTGTCATAAGCTTTGTGCGTGTGTGTGTTTGCATGTACAGTACACTGATCTATATCCAAACTGTGACACGTTTTGTTTTTGCAATACTCCAAACTTACAGTAGCTCCAAGAATGTGCTGACTAATATTGGATTTATTTAATCATCACATTTTTAAAGTAAAAAAAAAAAAAACAAGCAACAATAAAATCTAATTATTTTCCATCAAAACTAAGCCAATTCATGCAACCACACTAATTTTAATTTTACAGAGTAAATGGTGAAAGTATTCGGTGAAAAGAATGCAGTAGGAAGATTATTTAAATTTAATAAGTCTTTATATATGTAATAAGTGACTTGTCCCATGTCAGATCCAGTGGATATAGTAATGAAGAACTTTAAAGTTATTTTTTATTTAAAGCATCGGGTCTGTTTTCAGTTTAACTATTTAAGGGTTTAATGTAACACATTAGTATTGAACTTGATGTTTAAGTGTTCTGAGCTGTAAATATTAATGAGATTTTTACTTCTATCTGTCCACGTAAAAGCACATTAAGCTTTCTGCCAAAAGGTTAGACTCTTTTCAATAGAGTTTTCATTAGTACTTATTCTAACAGTGTGAATTATTTGCAGTATAATTTGAACTGTTGCCAAAATGATGCCATACCTGCATTAAACACTGAGGACACACTTTAAAATCACCCGACGCTGCAAACCTGCTATAACAATGAGAGCTTACACTACCAACATTAGAAATGAGTTCTATGTAGTGCAAACGTATTTTGTGTGTGCGCGCATGTATGTAATGTGTGTGCGCGTGTGTGTATGTGTAAAAATAGTGGTAGCATTGGCTACAGACGTTTTACTGAGGATTTTATTTCCATGCCCCAAAAACATGTTGACATGACATGATTTTAGCCATAGTTGTTGGTTGAACCTTAAAAGTACATGAGCTCTGGTTGGCTGCCCCTGCGTCACATGGATCAGCCCTAGAAAATACCATTGACTGCGACTCTCTTCGCTCCAGCATTTTGCCTCTCTGGCCTTATGACAGTTTTCCGATACACACTGCAGCGAGCCGGGCTGTAAACAGTGTGAAGGCCTCACAATGTGCTCTAGAGTTATCCAGCACCGTCTCGCGTAACGCTGATATGTACGAACCAGATTTAAAAAAACATTTATTGGCATAGTGCGTCGCTGAATTTGGGAGCGCTGTGGATGCCAGGCATGAGTCCACAGAACCTGAGAGGCAGTGAGAACGCAAAGTGACAGCCAGCAGACACACCCTGTGTTAAGGTTCAGGGATTTATCTTCCCTCCCTGTGGACCTTGTGGGGGGCCCAGTGGAACGTGGAATGGTGTAGTCTAAATCCAACCAAGACTTCGCTCCATCCATTGCAGAAAGTGCTTTGGTTTTACCCACTTAGTAACTCATCACTTTATGATATGACTAGTAAATCACGAGCGATACATGCCATTGTTAGCCAGTTCTGTAGTGTTCCTGCCTGAGTCTATTCAGCTTTCTGCTTGATGATTAACTGTGAAAACACTGTCAGTGGTGTTAAACGAAACAGCAGAGAGGAAACAGTCGTGAGCGGCGCCCGTGCGCCTCGACCCGGGGTGGCAGTCCTTATGATATTGTTTGTTGTTTACAGTTAAGGCTGGTTACATTCTCAGGGTCATAAACAACATCAATAGGATGCCAGGTTGTGGTGTCAAATGCCAGCTCAAGTTTCACAGCCAGGTTTAATGCCTTCAACCAAAATGTCAGCGCAATCATGGGCTGGAAAATGTGCAGAGGTAGGCAGTCACAAATATAATTTTTTCAGTTGTGGAGTGCTTGCTTTAAATGGATTGATTTTCAGTGCAGAGCCAACTGAAAACAATGATTTCTGGAATATCAAATGTGGTCTATGAAATTATATTGTAGTACAGCTGAAGCAGCCCTCATATTTGTCAAATGGATGCCTACTGAAAGTTTTGCTATATTTCAACATTTTTAGGCTTTCATTGCTAAATTATCAACTTGTGACCAATATGAATGTGGTTGACTGATACACTGACATGCACGTGTGACTATGAATGTGGGATAAAGCATGTCTGCATTTATACTACAGAGACAGAGACAAAGGGTCGCAGACTTCTGGGCGAAGAGAATAAAAGGCAGAAGGAAAGAAGAAGAAAAAGGGAGGGAGAGGTTAAACCACCAAGAGAAAGAGATGGGTAATTATATAAACTTTATGTGCTTGTGAGGAAGTTCAGCGCCTTTAACCAGATACTCCTGGGAGATGTAACTGCATCTCCCTCAAAACACTTGCTGCAGGCCGACACAAAGTGCTCGAACAGACTGTTAGCAGTCCTCACACACTCACATACATGTACACACAAGGAAACTTGTACATACAGACAGACATATGCACAAAACACACACATGCACAGCACACAAGAGGCCCTCAGAAGAAGAAAAAGTAAGCGTATAAGCATTAGTCCTCTTCATTACCACATGTAGAGTGTGAAACGCATTAAGTTACAGCTCCAGGGCTTGGTGCAGTTTCCAACATCTCTCTCATCTGACCAAGGCCAGTACGGATTTGCTTTCATCTCCCGGTGCTGTTGGATACAGGTAACAGTATACCAGCAGAATTTTCTGAATTTTAATCACTATTCGATTTGCAATCAAGGCTAGTGCCACATAATGCTGCAGTTAGACTTCAGTGATTTTGTTTCAGCTGTTCCAGGTTCCTGATATGTGCACAGTCAGCTGGCTTTCTCTCCCCTCTGTATTGAATCAGCCTGTGTGAATAAATATTTCTTCCAGTTCAAATGAAGGTTTTAGTTTTACATTCTGCCATCCTTTCATTTCTGTACTGCACACTTTTATCTAAAGCAGATAATTTAGCGTACAGTTTTGCCCAAATTTCACAACTCCAAAATCCCCTCCTGGGATTTAAACCAGACACGTACTGGATCCAGCTTGTATCCATGTGCACAAGTAGAACACCACTGATGTACATATGAGCAATATTCAAACTGTGTATTAGCGTTACAACAAGTGAAATTACTGATAATGACACTTTTATTTTAATGCCACTGCATTATTTATCGCTGATAATGAAACTTGTACTTTGATGAAAGTACTTTTTGCTAATGAAAATAAGTCTGGACCGACTGCATGCTGACACACACAAACAACTGAGTGCATGTCTATAAAGACATTTTATACGGTACATCCACCAGCATTTGCTCATGTGACAGTGACCTGCTGAAAAGGCAACTATTAGATCAGCCTTTTTCCTAGCACCTTTAACCCATCCCTATACATAGAGACCAGTACACAAACAACCAGGTTGTTAACGGCTTTGTTGTCTACACAGTAATTTATGGTAGCGACAGCTGCTGTTTTAGGTTACATGCAAACAAGAAGCTCTAAGGCCAAGCAGGAGAAGCGGGGAATCCCTTTGGTTTTTTTAAAAAGACTTGAGCGTGTTTGCTGTGTCACGCCATTCTTGAGCTCCTACACCACAGGAGCAGCGACAGAGCGAGGATGTGATTATTGTGTTCTGGGCGGGGATCGGTCTGGTGAGGAGCTCTTCTGCCCAGACCCCTGCAGATGTGGACAGACAGTCGAAGTAAAAGCGCACAGAAACTGACACCCAAAAAGGCAAAACAGCGCACGCGTGTGCACATGTACGCAGGAGCTCTGGAGGCATGCTGACTTTCACGGTCCCCTCCCTGACACACACTAGACAGCCTCCTCGGTGCGTGCGAACGGGAGCGGGGAGACCTGAGAAAAAGGGTGAAGACGCAGGGAAGAGTGAAGCCCAGAGTATCTGCATTGACCCCTCCCTTTTCCCCCCTCTGCCTGACTCTCGCTCTCTCTCGCTCGCCCTGCCGCCTATGAGAGTCTGCTTGATTGAGTATGGCTTTATTTCTTGGGCACTCAGCAGCAGCAGCCATGTACGCTGTGACACACTCCAGTGCTCATTGAAGAGCTGCTGCCGTGTGTCAGGAGCCCCCCCCCACCTCCTGGGCTCTCACACCCTGGACAGCACCGGATTATTAGCCCTGAGGTAGGAGACGGGACAGTGGGTGGCTGGGTGGGTCCTGCTAAATTACATCTGCTCTGAAGTCTTTTTGCAGTTGTGGTGTGATTTGGGTTGTCTAGTGGTTGACTGAGGAACAGGGAGCAGATAGAGGGGTTTAACCAGGGACTTTTTTGATGGCTCAGACTAATGCTGGGTAGGTATGCAGCCCTGTCTGTGTGCATGCTTCTTAAATCCCAGAAAAAAGTACATCCACAGTTTGGTTTGCCTGTGCTTTAGCAGTGCGAGTCAGTAGCGGTTTTTGGGTTAAACCAGAATGCTGTATTTAAGCTTTATGTGATGGCCACAAGTTGGCATTCAATGTGCCGTTAAAAGATTTACTTTCCTATCAAATGCTCAGAGGCCATGTGCAGGACATGTGGCAAAGTACTTTCTGAGCCTGTTGTGTAGTGTATCATGGTGTGAACATGTGTATGTAGTACACGGTACAGCAGTTTTTATTGAAACGTGTAACTGGGAAGGCATGTATCTGTTATAATTTTAGTAATCAGAAATTACTTTAATGATTATAGTAGTAAATGTATATACTGCATTTTCCAACTAATGTACAAAATTTAAGATAAGAAGTCTTCAATTATGGTACATTCCTACTGGTCTGCCTGTCAGTCTCATCAATAAGAGTTTAAATTGTGTAGCGACATAAAAAATAAATTGCAGTTTGAACACTGTAAAATTTTAAATTTTGTATTTGTCTGTAACAGCATACATTATTACTGACTGATATGTAATGATTGTCGTTATTAATATTCTGCTGTCACAATATTTGTAAAATGGGACGTTTATTTTTCTCAGTTAGACCAAATAAAAACAACAATGTTATGTGTGATGTAAAGAACCCTTTATGCTATTTTTAATTAAACATCTGAAAAGATAAGATAGAGTACACCATGCTCAGGAAGGTGATATGTCTGGACCGAATGCAGGCAAGTACACCAATGGGCAGATCTGTAGGCAGAGCAACAGCAAGACCGGTCAGCTGACAGACAGGCCAATATGTAGTATGTGAGCCAGGAGGCAGACTAACATGCAGACCAACTGATAGACTGACAGAGCAACAGGCAAACTGGCACATAGACCAACAGCAAGGCTAGTAGGCTGGCTGGTAAACTAGTAGGCAGAGTAACAAGTATATACTATCGCTATACAGTCTAACAGTCAGAATCGGACATACAGGCAAGTGGGCAGGTTTCTTCTAGCAGCCTTGATGATCTTCATTCTGTCCCACTAAAGACCTCTCATGTACCGACTGCATTTCTCTGTTTAAAAATCCCCTATTAAATTATTTTTCACTTTTTGCACATTCAGTGTGTGCAGTAGTCTGCATTGGCGTGAGTAAAAGCAGCATGAAAAGGACATGTTTGCAGCTTTAAATGCCTGACTTCTGTCCTGCTGGAGCTGGGTGGATGCTGCTGTGCTGCTCTCCGTCTACGGATCTGTGCTGGTAAAGTTTATTTTCTCACTCCAGAGACGTTGTCATGCTCAGCCTGGACCTATTTGGAACAATGAGCTTTCATAACTTTCATGTACTCCGTGACACAATTTATAACAATACCCTCCATGCCCTGTATATGCTGTTGAGTATTTAACCAAACAATTAGAAACTGTTAATTAATGTTCCGCAATAGTAAATAGAAAACTATATATCCACACGGAGTGGAGCTGTTTTAATACACAGTTTCCTCAGAGTGTTTTTAGGAGAACCATTTAACAACAGCACATAACTGTACCTCTTCATCAGCACCTCTAGTCTGACCAAACGGGTCTCACTTGTGGCATAAGGTGCATCCACCCTTGAACCATGTCAAGACTAACATCACCAAATGCTTGTTCTGCACCTGTTTTCACATCAAGGAAGAGAATGACAGAGGTGTGCTTTTCATCGCATATCTGATGGTGCATTCAAAAACGAGACTCCACAGAAAACGCAGTCCTGCATCCAGCATCGAGGTTTCTCAGAAAAACCTAAATGTTTTTTTTTGCGTCAGTGAATTTACTTGTTTTTTGTATAGTGCCACTGCCAATGCAACTTCCCATAGCTTGACAAAGCTTTAACAACTAAAGAGGCAGAAAAGCATCTGAAGTAAAAGTTGTACAGTATTACCTGTCAAAGACAGAAAAGGCCAAAAGGTAAAGGTGAAGTGGGAAATAAATGGCAAATAAATGCTGTTTAAAGACCTAGTGTCCACCCTATAGTGTTGAGCATGTCAATCTTATACAAGCATAACAGAACAAAGGCTTTGTGTTTTTAAGTAACGTTTCCTCTGTGCTCTTTGTCTGACGTCTAAGCGCTCAGCGTTCTCACAGCAATTTGCTTATTGCTCTTCCTTCCATTCTTTGTACATGACAGCTGAATGGTAACTACTCCAGCAGCCACATTTCTCTCATCCACACTCCGCACAGCACCCGACGCCGTGCCCCCCTTTGGCTGGCAGAGGGTGCACCCATTTACCGAGATTGAAAGCATCCGACGCTTCCGCTCAGGCAGGGCGTAGACAGCTGCCGTCCCAGTCAAGTAGCGGTGACACGGACGCTGTGTGTGCTCCCCCAGCTGAGGCCCGGGTGGCCCCAGGAAGACCGATGCCATGCGCTGTTCCACCCTACTGGGCATCCTCACCGGGGTGCTGCTATACCTCGTGATGGGGGCACTCGTGTTCCGCAGCCTGGAGCAGCCACACGAGAGAGGTCAGCATAACCAGCTGATGAACGTCCGCGAAGACTTCCTGAGGAATCACAGCTGCGTGAGCCCTGAAACCCTGCAGTTCTTCATACAGGTGTGTGGCTGTGCCCGCAGGCTCAGCACACTGTTACCCGGCTACTCAGACGTCTACTTTGCATGGCTGCATGATAGGAACAATTCAGGTGATGTACATTTGTGAACAGTAGTGTAGCAAATCCTCTGTTGAGAATGAACTGGAGGGTGTTATTTTGTTGATCGCTGTAGTAACTTGCTGTCCAACTGCACATGTACACGTATACACACACACACCACACACACACACACACACACACACACACACACAAACACACACACGCATACATCTGGTGCCCTTATGTTGTTGCTTCATTCCGCACCTGTTTACCAAGTCTTCCTGTAGGTAATGTATACTGACTTACTTAGGAAATGTCCTCTTTCACTATGACCTTTACATAATTGCAATACAGAAATACTTGGTAACCCATTGTTAAAATGTACAGGTTATTATTCAAAACCTGGCATTGTTACTGTAAAGTGAATCTGCGCATTTGTTGACAGTAACAATAATAACCTGTGGTTTCACCATTAAGTCATTGTGGGGTGTTGCTATTGAAGCATTACTAATGTGCTCAGCTGGGAGGCATGAAAAAGCCACTTTGCACATGAAGGCTCAGCACAGTTTCAAGGGGAAAAGCAGGGATTTAATTAACCAACAACAGTGGTAAGTGATGAAAGGGCTAACTGACTGACATAAAGTTGACAAAGTTGGGTCATCCATTACCCAAATGAAGAAGCTAAAATTAACGTTCTGATGAGGAAAATATTTTGGATTTGTTTGTGTCCTGTAAGTGTGTTTATGTGATGGCTTTTATTTAATATTTTGTTCTTTTATACATATCTGACACATGACAGTGACTGATTGGCAAGTCACTGAAAAACCCTTCTGTATTCTACTAAAAATTGTGACTCTGACATGACTTTTGGACCTTACACAGTACAATTGTTGTACTGGAGAGTGGTGTGTATGAGTGTATGTGTGTGTGTGTGTGTGTGTGTGTGTGTGTGTGTGTTGTGTGTGCGTGCATGCACATGTCTGCATTTATGTCCATGTGTGTGTGTAGTGGGCACTGTGTTGTTCCTCATCTCTATGTTTATAGTTTTCTTTGTTGTTAGTTTCTAATGTTCAAATAGCTTTTCTGAAGTTCCTATAAGTTACCAACTGCTTCTTAGTATTCAAATAATTCTGCTTGTAAAAGAATTCAAATATGTAGTTGAAATGTATGCATCCTCAAGACAAACGCTTTATAACTTTGAAGGGTCAACTGGTTTCAGTCAGTAATGGAAGAAAACCGTATGTGATTTTCATGTACTGTACTGTCAATCGAAAACCAGTTTAGCTCCCACTGATTTACATCTAGTAGTGATAGTGGGTGTATATTTTGACTTTTCTTTTTGCAAGGATTCATGGTAAAGAGTGCCCTCTGCTGACTCATAGTCCAGTAGCAACAAGACCATGAGGTCTTCATGTGTAATTGAATGGAGTTGATCTAGGATAGTTATGATCATCTGTGTGACACCATCACTGTTGTACCAGTACTATCTATCAATGATGATATTTTACTGAAAATGGTGAAGTTAGTCTTTTTCCTTCTGAAGAAAAGTAAATTAAAAGGTGTTAATGAGATAGCCATTAAACAACTAATTTTTAACACAATGTGGTTTATTGTCTCCTGTGCTGTGTATATGAAGGTATCCTTTTCCTGATTTTGGTTCCCGCACCTTCAGGAAGTGGCAGATGCAGTGGGGGTAGGTGTGGACCCTACCAGCAACTCCACCACCTTCACAAGCCAGTGGGATCTTGCCAGTGCTTTCTTTTTCTCAGGCACCATCATCACCACCATTGGTAAGGACCAATCATACAGAACCTTCATATATGTTCATCTAGACAGTCATATACTCTTTATAGACCTTGACATTAATAACTCTTGGCATTAATTGAGAACTCATGGAGAATAAAGGCATTCGGTACTTATTGAAGCTTCTTATCATGAGAGGAGGACCTCATACAACTCTTTACTACACAATAACATTTATTACTATTAGAAAATTTCTTTCCAAAGCTGCAGCCCTATAGCTGATTTTTATCAAACATTTCTAATGTAGTAGATTAACAATAAAATAAGAAAATAAAACAGCATTGCGGACAATGAGGAAAGCTAAAAGGTGTATTGCCCACTCTCGTCAGGTTTTGGAAACATTTCTCCTAAGACTGACTGGGGCCAGTTGTTCTGTATATTCTACGCCCTGGTGGGGATTCCCATGTTCGGCTTCTTACTGGCTGGAGTCGGAAAGTACCTGGGGAATGGGCTGCGAAATGCTGTGGCCAAAATAGAGATGCTGTTCCTGGTGAGACACCCCACCTCTGAGCATGTGTGTGCACACGCGTGTGTGTGTGTGTGTGTGTGTGTGTGCGTGCGTGTGTGCATGCATGTGTGCGTGTGCGTGCGTGCCTGTGTATGTCCTCTTTTTTTACAGCATCATCAAAACAGGAAATCAGTGTGTTCATTTTGCATATCAAGTATAATTATCGATTTATGTTTAAAAACTGTTTTAAAAGTCAAAATTAAAGGAAGGAAGCATTAAGCAGATTTTCAATAAGGTCGACATTATAAGGCTTGATCTTTTGTACAGCCACGCCTCATTTGCTAGTGCCTACCTTGGTTAGCGAACATTGCAAATATGACGGTAATAAAAAATTTCTTTTCTGATCAAGGTATACATTTACAATCAAATAGTTTTAGACCTTGAGAGGTCTTTGAAGTAGAATTTACGAAATGTTCTTCAAAATGTCCACTTCATGAAGGATAAATGATTAAAGAGATTTAAATGATTAAAGGTTGAAGTCATGAGCACAGTCACAGTTATGCTTGGGCTACAGCAAAATTCACTTTACAACAACCTGGCCTTTTTTTTCAAAAAACTTTTTAAGTCTGTAGTGAAAACTTATTTATATGTACATTTATATGGAGTTAGTTCTGAATGGAGAAAATGAGGCCTTCCACCCTATGATGGGTGGGTTTGTCCTCTGTTAGTCACTGCGCTTTCCACATTTTCATTGGCTAAGAGTAGCCCCACCCATGACATTTCCAGAGCGGCATTCCTTGCTTTCCCTTACAGAAGTGGCGTGTGAGCCCCACAATTGTCCGTGTGATATCCGCTGCCTTCTCCATCCTGCTGGGCTTGCTGCTCTTTGTCGCCGTACCCATCTTCATCTTTCAAGAGGTGGAGAAGTGGACTCTACTGGAGTCAGCGTACTTTGTGGTCATCACCCTCACCACAGTGGGCTTTGGTGACTACGTTGCAGGTAGCGTGGTGCTGAAGTATGTGGGTCGTTGCTGTTCAGCATGTTCTTTGTCTTCATCCCTGTGCTGCCTGGTATAGAGTCCAAGATAAGTGACAAGTCAAAGAATGAATTTGTATATGCTGTTGAGCCTGAGTCATTAAGTGAAGTCGTAGTCGTAGTCGTAGTCATTGGCATAAACTGGACATTTAAAAATTACATTTCTTATCACAAATATTCATATAGATTGAACACCAAATTAATTAAAAAAGTATTAATAACTACAAACAATATAACTACATTACTAGCAATTGTCAGAAGATATGTGTTTTCATTCAAAGGAACTATGTATCATTTCATATTATGAATTTCCAGTCAGAATGAAGTAATGACTAAAACTCAAATTTTCTTTGTGTCAGGGGACAGCGGTGATGGAGGCAGTGACCACTGGTACAAGCCGCTGGTGTGGTTTTGGATCCTGGTTGGCCTCGCCTACTTTGCATCCATCCTCACCATGATAGGGAACTGGCTCCGAGTGCTTTCCAAAAAGACCCGCGCAGAGGTGAGTCCTGGACCACCAAGATGGGAATTATGAGTGCAGATCTTTTGTAACAAGCATAATCCTGAGTAGGGACTGAACCCATGTGTGTAAATCCAGCACAACGTACCAACCAATCAAACGGCCTGAGCTTTTGACTGGGAACAAATCATCCCTTATTCTTTCTTTAGTGTGACATCGCTTTTCTAGCCCACAACTCAAAAGCTTTGTTACACTGGAAGAATTGGACCAGCCAACTTTTAACCAAAATTTTTTTAAATAAGTAAAATAAAAAGTCAACACAATATATCAAAGTGTTTGTTCAACCACATGAAAAGAATCTGTCATATGTTGGGCACAGCAATTAAGTTCAACTGTAGCTAGTTAAATAAATGGTCTTTCTGCCTAGGTTTCTCTCAGTATTATGCTCAGAACTATGCTCAACAGATCAGTTCCTAAGAGACGAATGAGAAAGCTGCTTTGTGTCCCGATCTCATTTTCAGTTTAATTTTTCTATTAGTACTTGTGTTTTTGGAATCTGCTGTATCTTTTTCCCTTTTGTTGGTTGTGTCATTATTTTTTGTTAATTAAATATTACCTACTTGTCCATCTGCATATGGGTTTACCTTGTTTTTCATGAGTTGGAGGAAAAGTGTTTGTGTAAACATTTTTCATTTCATAATGACTAATTTCTCCTGACTCATTTTGGTTTTAAACCATTTGTCCATTTCTTTTTCTCTATTGCATCACCCTATCTTTACCCACTCTGTCACCTTTCCTCCTCTTTTTCTCTCTAATGCCAACTCTAGATGGAGGAGCTCAGGGCTCATGCCACAGACTGGTCGCAAAACATTCAAAATATGTCAGTGGATTTTCGCATCCCGAACCCACTGGATGACCCCTTCAAGCGGCGCACACGAAAACGCCGCCGTAGGCCCCGCTCTCACAGCCAGGCGACAGGCCAAAGCAAATCAGCGAACGGACAGGATGACGGCCAGGGGGGAAGCCAATCGGAGTCAGAAACCGAGTCGTCATACACTGACTCCGATGAGTCGGAATCAGGCTCTGAGGCTACGGAGACAGAGAGAGTGGGTGAAGGAGCTCCGGAGAAGAATTTGATGGAGGACACTACACCCCCACAGCCCAAGTCTGACCCTATCTGGTCCCAGCCTCTGGACTACTTTGGGGAGAACTTGGCTTACATTGATGAATCGTCAGACGCACACAGCGGGAGGTTGAGAAGTGAACCGATTGTGGGTCATGGGCGCCACTCTACCCCCCCTCAAAGAGTTAAAAGAAGACGCAATAGGAGACAGATCAACAGGAGGAACGGTAAAAACACTCCCACAGAGCAAAAGGAGCCTAATGGCGACATCCGACCTCCAGTCAACCCTCCACCTCCTCCACAGTGAGGCCAAAGGTCTGAACACAGGTGCTCATGGGAGCTGTGGTCCAAAATCAGGGATCAGGGCTTGTGAGCAAGGATACTTTTAAAAGCTGCTTGACCTTCAAACCTGGGTTGTGCCTCGTTTACAAAGATCACCAACAGAGAGGCTTCTTACAACTTTTTTAGCTGAATTTCAGCAGTGGGCAGGCCTGGTTAAAGTGTTTATACCTTAACCTAATCTTGTATTGGAAACAAAACCGACAGCATCACCAGGATGTTTACACAAGGATCTGTTCACCATGGTTTATGTTCTTGCACATCTACTTGATTTAACTACCATATATGAGCTTTGTGAGCTAAATCAAATCCACGGGGTACTTGGAATGTGCCCTATCTCTTTTTTATGGTGTTTTCAAACCTGAAAGGAAAAGGTACGAACCAGAATAATAGATGTTTTCAATGTCATGGGGAAGAAAACAAACGGCACAATGTAATCATATGCATATGGGATTCATAAAAACCTGCCTGGGCCTGTACTGATAAGAGCAGGATTTCATAGCTGTTGTGTAGCTCTCTGAGCATGAACTCCGTAAATAATGAGCAGGTCTGAGAGGTATTTGCATTGAAACACTGTAATCGGTTCACTGTTATTAAGCCTGAGGTATTTGGAAAATAGCGTGGACAGTGTGTGGAGGTTTTGTTTGTCTTCGGAATACCGGTTTTGGTTAGACAAAGGTAAGTCATATGAACTCCAGCTCATTCTGTGTGTCTTGTACATTATATCTATGTGTGTGTGTGAGAGTGTGTTATGAATATAATGACATGCAAAGTATATTTAATTAAGTAATGCATCTTCAGGAATGTTGAGTATAAAATGCCATGCACTCCAGCATTTCACACGTCTATGTGTCTGAGAACACTCACACTATGTTCTTCCACAGTCTCTTGCCTTGGACTCCTGCAAGCCAAGTTTAACTACTCGCATATGTGCCTCTCACCTGAAATGCCCTTATATTGTTCAGAACCCAACAGGGCACACAATGTTCAAAGAATGTTGTGTGATAGTTTTTATTTATTCTTACAGTGGAATTGTTGAAAATGTTTTGTCAAAGGTAGTGCAATTAACTACCTGTCAAAGGCAACAAATTTATTTAGTGGGAACTTTTCCCTTTACATTTCCATTATATAAAATTTGAGTGTCAATATTTATACATAGCAAATAAAAATACACAGTTTTACTGTATAAGGAAGTGGTAAATGTGCCAGTTTTATTTTATTATTATTATTTTTTACATTATTAGATAATGTTCCATGTCAGCACATCACATTTTAAAATAGTATGTGCCAATCATTTCAGCTTTACTGTCAGACTCTGTAAAACCATACATGTACTGCGACTTTAAGAATAATGTCAATATCTGAATATTCATCTTTTTCTATGCTTTTATTGGAAGAATCAGGTGTCCCTTCATATATTTGAATATTCTTGTCTTGAATAACTCATCAGTTGAAAACGTCAGGTTCAGTAGGACTTCCAAAGTCCATCAAATTTGTCTTTTTAAATGTATAGCTTTTTCCAATACAAACAACCTTCCTTGATTCATTATACTGATGTATAAATGGCTTTTGTGCCATATTAATTAAAAAAGAGATCTAATAATGGAGTTATTTAAGAATAGCTCTTCCACATAAATGTCCCTGCTAAAGCATGTTCAAAACTACATGCATGGTAAAGTGCATGATTTCATACTATAAATTACTGAACATCCACAGTGAATGAGGTGAAACATTCAATTGTATTAAATAATCAGATGGAAGACTGCATGTATGTTACATCCTATTTTACCTTACATTTCTGAATGTTATGCTGTTTGACTTTGATGGTTATGATCTGGTCACCGTGTCTCCTGGTGTGTATCAGTGCCCAGTAAAGCACTTTAAACTGTTTTGAAATTTTTCACACAAAGAAACAGGCTACATTATTTTCATCACCTGGTCTGAACATTGATCCAGTACTATTCAGCAGTGGCTTGATTTTAATTATTAGCTCATTTGGAATTATTAGCTCATTTGCTCATTTTACCAATTCACTCGTCTTCTTAATGGATGTAGTGCTGTTTTTTGCTGGTCCAGTTCTACACAGTTTACCCACCAAGCAGCTTCTCACCCAAGCTTGCTGCTTCAGTACTTGCGCAGCATGTTTGACCACTTGACAAGCAGAGTGAATGCAGATGTAAATGTGGGAGGACTCAGTGGAGGATTTTCTCCTGTGTGCTCTCATCAGCTGTGACCAGCATCATCGGTTAAACGTTTCTGATAATTTTATTGTTATTATTTGTTTCACTTTTCTGTACGTCTTTTATGCCCTGCCCATTGTTTCGAAAATGCATTATTGACCCTAAAGAAAATAAACTGTTAAAAAACTTTTTAAAAGTAAATAAATACAACAGATACATATGAGGATGCATTTTATTTCACTTATACAAGACGTTGTTTGCAGTGTGCAAAGTCAGAAGGAAACGAAGAAACTGTTTCCTTGAGTCAACAGTATATGTGGACTGAGAGCGATCTCAGACTACGTGTGAGTCATTTTGTGTGTTAATGATAAAGTTACTTGGTCAGACTATGCATGTTGCAATATTTTTAATAACTAAAGTAATACCTGTATTTATGTGTGACTGTCACAGCATATTGGCTGTAACAGCTCATACACTAATTGATAAAAGAGTTTGGTAATATCTTTCATCAAGATGTTATAAAGTGTGAGAAGTACAGGCTGTAATTTAACTAAATGTGAAAAAATATTAAGGTAGAACACAGCAATTATACTGCTGGCTTCCAAAATCCTCCATGGCCTTATCACTTAATTCTCCTCTTTGGGCACTTAATAGGTGGTATACAATAGGTGGTATACACTTGTACTAAGTATACAAAAGTTTTGATTTTTCTTAAGTGAACCTTCTCTCTCTTCTGTATGTCATTAATATTATGTGTTGTAGTCAGCATTGTACTGGAAGTCTTTGCCCTTTGTATAGACTTGCCTATAATAGGTGATATATTAATTTTAAATGTATTCACTTTCAGGTATAATATTTACTGTTGTTGCACTATCACCTATCGTGGATTAGTCTGTAATATAAGACCTCCTTACCTACCCTTTATGAATCAGATAACAGTTGGCCAAAGTTGCACAGGAGTCAAGACGGAGTGTGGATTTAGCACCTCTGTTTGGAGTGGCCCTGAAAAGCAAGGGGACAGTGATCAATATGTCTCAAATGACATTCAGGCCCATCAACAACCTGGTGCTTAGCCAAGAAATTAAAGATGTTCGACCACAAAGACCCTGGACAGGATGCTGTCCCAATGAAGGTCACCCCAACTGACACCATCATAACATAGCAGCAGTTCAAAGACACCACGCCATCACGTTTGGATACACAGAAAGCTGAGCACATGAAGTAACCCATGGGAAGAACATGCGGGAGGGAGAAATTGAAGTACAGACAGCTGAGTTACAACTGAGCACACAACCGTCAAAGTGTGACCTCACAATATTTCACACGGAGCTGCTGGGTGGAGTTTAACTGCACAAAGCCCAAAGTGTAGTCAGGGGCATCACGTTCACTTCATGTGAGCATCATTATCTGAATAGCTCAACACTAAGTCATATAAATTCCAGGTTTTTACACTTAGCCATTCTATAGAAATTTGACTAGGTTTCTCATGTAATATAATTGAAATAGAGGATACTCTGAGTAATATGACTTTTAAAATCAGTTGGAAGGGATGTATAATGTTGCCCTCATTGGTGAATCACAGCACTGTTGGCATCCTGTATTATTATATTTATATGTGTGTGGTCAGTATTTGGAATATTTAGAAATTAGTTCAATTGTTCTGTTTTGTATGGTGTTCTGTCTGCGTGTTAATGGGCACAACATCTCCTCGTTCCAGGAGAGCTCAAGAGCTTATTGAAGAGATCCCAGACAATCAATGACAATCCTTTTAGAGGTCTTTGTTAAGAAGCTGGCCAGACATGTCCATTAGGCAAACTTCAACCATGAATCTGAGGGAAAAAAGATAAAAATCCTGTAGTGACTTTTAAAATGCCAGACTAAGTACTGGGCAATCAGCATTTATACTGAGACTTATTAGCATCATCTTTAAGTTTCATACATCAGCATTCAGCTGTACAGGTTGTATAAAGCACCAGTAACTGTGCTAAATATACTTGAATAGTCAAATATCATACACCAAGTATTTATGACCTAAACAAAATAAAACATTTACATCCATGCTCCTTCAGTGTAAGTTGCTGTTTGTAGACTGAAATATCCTATTACATTACTTTTTAATTTAAAAAAATTTCAAATGTAAGCCATCAAAACAACTATCAGCAGTTTTTTTAATTATGTAAACAGGAAGTTGTAAATTATTTTTAAAGATTGAAATTTTAACTCAATTCTCTGGGTTGTCATTAACCACACCTGATGTCAATTGACCTTCTCTTATGTAACCTTTGGCATGCGTCTTTTTCGTTGAGAAGTATTGCTGTTCCTTTCAATGACACTTACTGAGCAATGTTTCTCCCTCACGTTGCCTATCGTCACTCCTGCTGCCCCAACCCATCCCAAACACCTGTTCTGTCCACCTCCATGTTGTCTGTCCCAGGCAGACTCACCTGGATCTTTGAACCTTTGCTTGATTTTATGGACTTAAATTGGTTTAGATTTGTGATTTGGACTTCTTTGGTATAGTAAATAGAAGCCTTCTCCCTGTGAATGGGTCCAGCACCTTCTATATGAGATTCTCATTCATTACACAGAGGCTAAGTATACAAATAGCATGTTACTTTAAACACATGCTATTGACATGAAAACTTAATTCTGGTACCAGGTACATTTTTAAATTGAAGGTTAATGTCTAACAGAAATCTTTTGCTCCACATATAGTACAGTTAGCAGGGCAATATGACCTCTGATGATATAGCCACTCACTGCAAAATTCAGTCTTCTTAGTCCTTATAACTGTGATTTCAATGTTCTCAACTATCAGTTATAAGAATGGTATAGATGTTGGTAAGAACTGTGAAATGGTCACAATGGTAAATAATATAAAAATGCAAAACCAATAACACTTACATTCTTAAAACTACAACAAAAATAACCTTTTGACAGTTCACAATTTCAGATCATGCAAAAAAAAAAAAAAAAAAAACGTTATGTCAAAAAACCAATAAGTATTGAGTATTAATAAACATTGGCAAAATTATATTCAACAACAGTACTTGTACAAAATAGTATTTGTACTACGTACACAATATACAATAAATATGACATTTAAAATAAACATGCATAAAATTACTAAAATCAGACAGAAATGCTTTGATGTAAAATACAACGGCTTTCTGAAATACCGAAAGAAGTCGGTATATTTAACATATTCGGTGCAACGCACATTAAACGAAAATGCAGTACACATACAATACGGGTAAGGTAAGAGATGAAAAGCCAGTCATGCCTAATACACGCGACAGAATTAACCGTCTGTTTCATATGCGCGTGATTGACCTTGAGCTCCAGGACAGACTGTTCTCTGACGTCACTCTCACCAGATTTGCGTAATCTGGTTGTTCTTGCGATGTAAGTAATTGTCCATGAGAGGGGGCTGTATCACCGTTATAATTATTAGGAAGGCCGAATTTATACAAACGCTTGTACTGTATTTCATTAATACAATATTAAAACAATATAGCATAGTAGGTGCTAATAATGTAACACACTCTACTGATTTTATTATAAATCGGTGTTCCAGTGGAGAGATGGCATAATGTTATTTATTCTAAATATGGATGACTAAAATGTTGGATAGTCATATGATAGCTATACAGTAGGCCTATATGCACACATTTTTTCACAGTGTATAGCCTATGTCTCTGAATTAAATTAATCTTCTCTTATGTTGTTGTTTTAGTCTGCTTCTTTTGAAATGTGTTCGTTTTAAAAAAAACAGTGTTACCTAAAGGTAATAATTATCAATCTTAGATCATGTTCAGCAAAAGAATGTACGCGCTCGAGCTCACGATAACAAACATATTCTTTTGCATTTAAGATAGGCAGCTTCAGTGATAAACGTAAGACTAAATATTTTAAAATATTTGTTGGCTTTTTACAATATAGGGCTGCATGTGCCAGGAGGACCATTGGTCTAGCTGGCATTTCACCAGACAAAAATGATAATGACTTCTGTGGAGAATGTATGTTAGCGCTTAAGTGCATGTTCAGGGGCACGGGCTGGTCATATCTGCACCAACCTCACAATCACGACAAACCGAAAAGAGCTATCAGGAACGTATAGTCGCTGAGTCTGCCATTTTCATTAAACGAACGTATAAGAGGAACTGAGTCGATTTAAAGTATAATAGAGGTGGATTAAAATATAACCGACCAACAGAAACGGCACAATAAATTATTTTTATACAGTCGATAGAAAAATGCATAAAAATGCTTAAACAGTGGTTGTTATATTATTAAAAGTACAGACAAATTGCGAAATAACATGTGCACAGTCTAAATGTGTCATCTGAATCATCATATGTGAAGTGCTGTTCAGCGCAGCCCAACGTTGGTGGCTGTGCTTGCAGTATGCGGCGCCAGAGATGACCTTGAATTCAAGGTCGCAGATAGAATCTCAATGACGCCCGGACACTAGCACGAATCGAAATTGCTACTTATCCGCCGCATATTTTATACTTAATAAGAAAACAGTGTATTTTCTTTCCTTGGGCTAAACTATGTAATGCTTAAACATCCAGAGTTAATAATTGCACGAGCGCAGTTATTATATTTCGTGTTTAACATCTATTGTCCAGTGCATTTGTTTTTTTCTTTCATAGTGTCAGGACTATGTTGCAAAAGGATATTTACTGTTACGAACAGCCTATCGCTGAACTTTAACATTTAGAATTTTTTAGAACCTATAAGCAGTCTGTGGGTGCTATTATATCTTCGCTATATCAGCTGGTGTACAAATGCTCCCTCTCACTTGGTGTTACCGGTCTCAAGTTACTGGGAGCATTTCGGTTCTTTTCTTCTTCGCATCAGTCACCACTGCCCTCCCCTGTTTTGGCCTGAAGCCCCCTGGTGTTCCATGCACGCGCTACCAAGGGAAGCTGGAGCGGGCACAGATGGGTCAGTGTCACAAGACTGAATTGCCCGTGAGAGCGACGGCAAGCCGTCCCACTTTCCATTCCATCTAAAGCGATGCATGATTTCCAGTTGTATGCTTTTTTATGGCGCTCGCGCATTCCACCACATTGTCATGCGAGAAATGGACAAATATGGGCAACATATAACAAATAGCCTAATGTAAATTACACGTTCATAATTCAACTGTTGTACATCTCTGCATTGTGATATTCGAAAGTCAGTCCTGGAAAACAGTACTGTAGTACTGCGACAGACCACGCATCTCATTTCAGTTCAACATCGTTAGTCACTGAATAAATATGATTTACAAATTAACTTACATTTCTGTTATATTTTGGCATGTAAAATTATGTCCATTTATGTCATGGAAAAAAAATCAAATAAAGGTAGGGATGAAATATCGTATTTTACTATTGTAACTGTATCGTATAAACTGTAACATATCAGTTGGTTGATTTGCTTAATCACTTAATTTTTGATCTCTGGGTTAAGGCATAACGTTATCCACATTCTTTAAGATTGATGATAAAATGGATTTCAAGTCATATGACAATAAAAAGAAAGCAATGCGACAGATTGCAAAACCACGTCAGACAAACTCCTCTTTACAGTACTTTTTTTTTTAATTGTTGCAACGCCAATGACGGTAGACTAGGGGACCCGGATTGGTGCAGAAAGAGTAGACGTAACGGAGAAAGTGCAGACGCAAAAGGGAGAGGGAGGAGAATGACCGAGATGTACGTCGACCTATAGTAGTCCAAGCGGAAGACGTGAATTTGCTCGTAACACAGTGAGATTAAGGAGGGATCGTAAAGAAGGCACGCGATCATACTATTTGGATTTAAACATACTAAAATAATTCATACAGATAATTGTTTACAGATTAATAAACAGAGGCAACCTAACTACAAATCTGTGTGGGCAGGAGGGAAACATTTTGCCCGCGTTTGTATTAGTTATTATTTCCAGAATTAAAAAAATCTGAACCAGAACTGTATTTTGTCAATCAAATGCGAAATGCTTTGAATAGCCAACATGAAAGGAATGTCTGTGTTATGTTCAGTTGTTAGTTAGAACTGGTTTGTTAAGGCTGCGTTGCAGCACGTCTGCTGAGAGTTCAGTGTCCCAGAGTTCCGGTAGTACAGGCTTGACAAGAACGTGTCTTCTCGGAGATGGTTTTGCATGTACCGGTAAGTATTGAGGGCATGCATCGTGTAAATAGACACTTTTCTGAAAGGAATTATAGACCCTTTGGTTACAGCTAGTTAATGTGTCGTACTTGGTGATCTTTTGCTCAGCCTGACATTCTGCTAGGACCGTGTTGACGTTAACATGTGAACACAGCCCAATGTATTGCACGGTCCTATAACGTACAGAAACTTGGGCCTGAGGATGTTCTTGATAACGTCGCATTCAAAATGCAATGAGCCGGACGTGCTTATTAATTTGATCAAAGTGTTGCTGAATAAGACTGACCATCGTAATTAAAGATAATAAATATACTGGTGTCATGATGTTCTTGGATTATTTTGGTTTTGTTAAAGTACGTGTTACGGGATTTTAGTGATATATCTGCAGAGCGTGCCGTTATATTTTTACATTCAGCAGTTGCCTGTAAACATTCGAGGAACATGCATGCACAGATCGCACCCCGAGCTGCTTCAGTCAGCCCGCACAGCCTGCTTCTTAAAGTCGGTAAGTGTGGCTTCACAGCGAGCCAGCTATGGAGCAGCTGCATACATTCTGTTTGTATAACGAAACTGACATTTATACTCGTTTGTGTAGTTTGTGTATTGTTGTGCTGTCTTACGAAGGTTGTGTCGCGATTGTCTGTAAAAGCATTTACATTTCGTGCGTTTACTTACTCTTCTTAAATACGACTGAAGCAGTTCACAGGCAGTACTGATTGACATGACGCATGTACGCTTCGGTTTCTGGCATAACTTTATTCCTTTATTTCTTGTTTATGCCACCAGTTTTGTCTTGAGAATTGCAGATTGGGATTTAAATAATCAAATAGTGTTGGGTAAATATTAAAATAAATTAATGCTGTTTCCCATGTCATACAAAACAACCCCTGTCAGATAGGTTATTTTTGTAACTGTTTAGGTCGTTGTAATAGTTTTAGATATTTACAGCCACGTGCTGTTTGGCTCATGAAACAGGACGTGCTGCTGCTGCTGCTGCTGAGCGGCATGTTAAGTGGCCGGTGGACCGCGATACGGAGCTGCTAATCCGCACCACTGAAAGTCACAACTGAAAATAACTGTCTAGTTTAGTGAGATGATTTAGACAGCATAACGAGAGAGCTAGTACAGATTTCATACCAGTGCCTATTTTAAATTCCTTTATTGCTGTAACAGTGGGCAAATTTTCATTGGGCACATTTGAAATTGTAGTACCAGTTATTGAAATATAAATAATGCGTGTTGTGTGAATCAGTATATTTATAACATCACGTTAAATCATATTTTTAGTCTTCGTTGTTAACAGTTAAATGCTCCTTTAAACATGGCAGATATTGATTTCCAAGACATTGACAGGTGTTGCTTTCAGTCTGTTATATAGTGTTAAGTGCTGATACACTACTTTTTTTGGGAGGGGGGTGTAAATGTGAAAAAGCAGATAGTTTGAAAATCTGAAAATACATTAATGAAGTACTTAATTTAACAAAAAGAGTGAAGTTGCATTGAATTTTTTTATTGTAATGTTTTTTCAGAGTAGTGATGTGTACTTATAGTCTTGCAGTGATTTTCTGTTGTGGTTGAGTGCTACAATGAGGCAAGGACAGTATTCTGACCAAAAGTGCTGAGTGTTTTCATTTTGCTTTTAACCCATTCAGTCTTACTGTATGTTTGCAAGAAAACATTCAATACATTTTTGACAGTTGTGCTAGTTTTTGGGTGTGCATAATAATTTACTGTGAATATTCTCTGGTTTCCTGGATAATATAGTGTAATCACACGTGCAACCAGTTTCTGGTGTGTGTTAGACAGCAGCTGTAGTGCATGTGTAAATAAGAAAAAAGAAAGTAGAAACAATATCTGCAGTTACATGAACATTTTTTTTCTTCAATCAGATTAAAATCATTCTGATTAAAGATTCCAATTGAACTGTTTATGTGGACACAGATCTGATAAAATGTTTGTTCACATGCTCAGACCTTTTCATCAGAAATAAACTTTTGTGACATGCGCAAAGTGGTCCCTCCTGGTTTGACGTATATGTTGGAAATACTCTGCCAAAAATAGAGTAGAGGAAGAAGACCAACATGGACACTCATCATGCGTTCATTATTTTTAATTTTTTTTTTAAGTTTCCAACAAATAAGTAATATCCGCCGCAGACCAGTTTTGCTTCATTGCCGCCATGTTTTTGTCCGTCCCGGAAACACATTACATAACCACATGGAACAAGCATACACAGAAAGAATATATTTATTCCAACAAAAGGGAAATGATCAGATCAAGTGTTTACATGGTTAATATTTTCCAAACATTTGGATTACTAAAGGGTTATACCACCCCTCTTATTCTGATCAAAATTTCATTTAAATTGGGCCAATGTGTTCTGATTGAGGGTTGCATGATATGCATTTTTATTCCGATTAAAAGTGGAATGTCAGGATCCATGTAAACACAACACTGATAAAGAAGCAGATTTAAAACAAGTGCAGTATGGTTAAGTGTATAATAATTCCATATTAGTGTTCCCCTTTGAGTTGGTTTATTAGAGAAGCAAGGTACCGTTATATGTATATTGTCCGTTAATGGATAACATTTTTGGCATGCTTGAAAGCAAATGACATTTTTTCAGTCTCTTCTGCTTCTATATGTTATATTGGATTTCAAAATGGAAACTATGTTGTGCGTCTGCTCATGTGCTTTTCTAATTTTGAAGAAATAACCTATGGAAATTTGCAACCAGTGCTTCCGATTTACAATCATCTGTAGGTAGACAGTATTACTGAGTTTGGGGAAGCAGAGCCACATGAAAACTATACTTTGTTCTGATTATGTTATACAAAAAATCAGTCCTGAATATTAGCTTATCTTGAATTGATGTCACAAAATCCCATTTGTATCAGTTTCTTTAGATTTTCCTAGTTGTTTAAAGTGCTGTTGTTTTAGAACCTCTTCAGAAAGGTTTGTGTGTTAATTCTTTTCTTTGTAGGTAATGGTTGGCTCTTGTACCACTCAGACTGAAACATTTTTAATGCACTAGAATAGAATTTATTTGAAAAAACTTTCAGTTGGTAGTTTAATTGAATAGTCTAGTCAACCCTTTCATAATTTCATGTTTCACAATGCATTTCTCAGATGGAATAGCAGCACGGTCTTTATGTGGGTAAATGTGAAATTAGTTTGAGTGGAGAATTTCCACAGCATAATATCATTGGCCTTGGCTGGAGGAATTTTAATTATAAACAATGTCTACTCAAGGGCATATAGACAGTATATCAGCAATTGTTGACAGGGCAGGCTGTGGTTCACCTACAGCTTCAAGTTTTTTTTTTTTTTTTACATTAAGTCCAGTTATGTTGCAGATAATTTAGGTCACTTTAACTCTTTGTCTGTGGATGGTCATAGGTGAGGTTACTTAATGCTTAAGGTTACTGTTGAGAGTTAATGGTTATCTAGAAATACATGTTACGGTGTATGCAGGATCAAGCAAATAATTGGAAGTATGTGTGAGCAAGGGAGGGGTTTTGTTATTACTATACATGTGTCCTTCAAGCTTTCTTGATTTTTGACCTTTGAACAAGTTGTAAGTGGAAGGAGAGACTAATGCGGGTGTACGCAAAACTGATAGTGTGTAGAAATGCCAAATGCCCTGCTTCACATCTGTGATGAAAGATGAGGACTGATGGCTGATTTCCTCACAGTCAGCAGCTTGTGGCAAATTGTGAAACGTGTGAAAGAGAGTTTGGATAGCTGAGAGAAAGAAAAAAAATGCAGGGACAAATGTTTAGACTCTCAGAATAGAGAGTCAACCAGCAGCATGTTGTCACTTGCATCAGTGTTCTCTACACAGGTCGTTTGCTTATTTATTAGCATTGCATTTGTGTAGCTGTTAGTACAGGAGACAGCTGAGTAATGTTAAAAGGCCCATTTGCATAAACAAAAGCACCTTAAAATGTGTGTGGTCATGTGCTGTACTATAAGCAGTTAAAATTCAGATCCTGTGTTCTTTTTATTGTTTCATGTTGCTGTTTAAGTTGCACTGCAGGGGACAGGGGATCCATACACTATAAAGTATAGTATAGTGTACATAAATACTATATTATACTATACTTATATATACTATACTTTATATATATACACTATATGACTGGAACTGTGCTTTAGCAATGCAGTAGTACCATTGGCCGTAGGATATGTTACAGTACTGCCCAACAGGAAAAAAGCTCAAAACTGTGCATGTGAAAAGGCTGAAAATACTTGAGCAACTTGTAAATGTATTATATAATAACATCTGTATCACAGGCATTTTCTTTCTTCTCAGGAATCTGAGTAAGAGCAGAGAAATGAACTAAGAGGCCTTGCACCTTGAACCCAAGAAACTTGACAGCGGAAGGACAAAGTGTTAGCAATTCAAAAAATACAGGTATTGGGTCATAGGGTTCTTAACTACTATGTAGCTACAATGAAATTAAACATGCTCTGTTTTCCTGTGACATTGTGGATTACATTTCCAAAGGTCTCTTTAACTCCAAATAATACAAAGAATCATGGTCCTGGAGCATTAGAATTCACAACCACATATATACTTCACTGGTGCAAGAAAACCTGGTGGATCTCACAATAAACCTATCTGAATTTCATCAGTTCTGTTCAGGGGAGTTTCTAGCAGGATCAGGGGATAAATCAGGTTTACCTGGGGCTTGTCTGTTGCTTTGCTATAAAACCCCTGCTTTTTCAAGGTGAAAATATTCAGGGCTGAGGCTGGTTTTCCTTACAGTACTCATGTATTGTTAGAATAATTAATAATAATTAATATTGTGTTAGAACTTCTTCAGATAGGTTTGTGTGTTAATTATTTTCTTTGTAGGTAATGGTTGACTCTTGTACCATTCAGACTGAAACATTTTTTAATGCACTAGAATAGAATTTATTTGGAAAAAACTTTCAATTGGTCGGTTAATTGAATAGTTAGTACTATCCTCAGCCGCCGTTTTCAATGTGCTTCCTTTTGCCTGCTGTACACAAACACACCGACTTCCCGGTCCGCACAGAAACCAAACCTCACTGTAACCAGTGGGCTCCTCTCGTCTGACACTGATTATTGAAATAATCCGACATGTCACAGCAGTGTGCGTTTTGTCATTATGGCAACGAAGAATTTCGTGCTGGTTTTCCTTACAGTACTCGTGTATTGTTCGAGCAGCTGTTCTTTCATAAGGAAGATATTAGGCATATCGCAGGTATTTAAATTGTAGTGGTGCTTCCGTCCATTTTCCATACCATTTATCTAAGTAAAATTATGAATTTTCCTTGCGTTTATTACGCAAACGTTACTAAATGTGTCTACAAGATTTTTAAAGGTTTATTTATTTATTTGCACATGGCTACTTCACTGTGCAACATCCAGGTCTGCTTTTGTTACCGTTTTCTGACAGACTAGAATCTAGAAAACCAGGATTGTCAGAGCCACTTTAATATTTTCTGGTAATCAGACAGCTTCCCAAGATTTTCAAGATTTCCTTCTCATATTTAATTTATGATTCTCAGTTGTTTGTCAACGGTTTCTCCAAGGTTCCTAATTTATTTTACACATTTTTAATACTTATCGAATTAAATTGTGTTAAGCACGTTTACTGATGGGAGTTTGATTCACTGCCCTCTGTAACTTATGCACTTAAGCTACAGCACCGTCATTATTTAATTAGAGTACTAAGTGGATTTCTGATTAATTATTTATTTGAAGTAAGACACTTTCACCGAGTCTGTGGCCGTTAATTTCACTTTTTTATATCTTAATGACATCACGGGCAGGAAAGTAATTCTCAGAAGGTTTTCTGCTTTTAATTAGGAACTACAGCACCATGCAAAAGTAGTCTAAATTCACACACGCCTCCTAGTGCTAACTACAGTAACAGATGCTTCAAATCAGACATTTCTCCATGCTGGAAGCAGTGAGGGGTTTTTAGTCATTGGAAGACAATGTCACATAACTATGTACACTGATCAGCCCTAACATTATGACCAATATTGAGTACACCCCCTTTTGCCACCATAACAGCCCTGACCTGTCAAGGCATGGCCTCCATTAGACTTCTGAAGGTATGCTGTGGTGTCTGGCAGCAAGCCATCAGTAGCAGATCCTTCTCAGCCTGTCCCACAGATGCTTGATTGAATTCAGATCTGGAGAATTTGAAGGCCAAGTAAACACCTTGAACTCATTGTTGTGTTCCTCAAACCATTCTTGAATCATCTTTGCAGTGTGGCAGGGCACATTATCCTGCTGAAAGAGGTCAGTGCCACCCGGGAATACCGTTTCCATGAAGGGGTGTACTTGGTCAGCAATAAGGTTTAGGTAGGTGGTACGTGTCAAAGATCCTCATGAATGGCAGGAATTGCACTGTGTGTTCTGATACCATTCTTTTGGAACCAGCATTAGGATTTAAAGCAATTTTAAACACCTCTTCTGCTGGATCGGACTACACAGGCCAGCCTTCACTCCCCACGTGCATCAGTGAGGCTTGGCTGCCCTTGACCCTGTTGCCAGTTCACCTGTTTTCCTTTTTTGGACCACTTGTGGTAGGTCCTGACCACGGCAGAGCAGGAACATCCCACAACAGCTACAGTTTTGGAGTTGCTCTGACCCAGTTGTCTAGTCATCACAATTTGTCCCTTGTCAGAGTCACACAGATTCTTATGCTTGTCAATTTTTTTCTGCTTCCAACTCATCAACTTCAGAGATAAGTTGTTCACTTGCTGCCTAATATATCCCACCCACCTGCAGGTGCTTTTGTCACAAAATAATCCACTTTATTCACGTCATGATGTTATGGTTGATCAGTGTATATCTGTTGACAATTCCAAGTCTTTCTGGCTGGACTAAAAATTATTTTTCTTACTCTTTTTGGTTGGCATTTTGTATAACTGCATGGGGTACATATTAAAACGATAAGCAACTGTACTACAACATGGCTGACAGAGGTGTACAAAACTTTGCTTTTTTTGTTTATTTAGCAAAGTTTTAGGCCAGCAAAGCTGCATAAAGTCAATATTTCTTGTTATTGCATGGAAATTGTCAAATAGCTTTTGCTGCTAACAGCATTTTAGGCTTTCATTATTACTTCTAAAAGCCTTTAAAACATTAACACATTTAAAATGGCAGCAAATTGTCATGTTCCCAAAAGAGACTGTTTTAGGGTTTTCTGTTTAATTAAATGAAGCTCGGTAAGTAAGCTATTATAGTACAAATAACAGTAATGAACGTTCATTTAACAGTTTAAAATTGAAGTATTATTCTCTGGCATTGTCATTAAAAGACTAACAATTAAAACAACTGCAACATTATTTTTGGTCTACACTTTGTTTTATATGGTGAGTGTGTTTTCCACTCTTTTTACTTTTTAATGATCTATCCTTCACTCTTTTACCCACGCTGTACCCAGCATGTCCACCAGAGAGCGCCACTCTGACATTCACATCAAGGCAGAGCCCAGTAGTCCAGAGGCTGGTGGAGGGGGCCGATCGAGCCCAGGCGCCGCCTCATTAGACTCCTCCCACAGTGGCAGCGGCAGTGGCAAAAAGGTGGAGGGCGGGGGTGGGCGGTGTTCCCCTGCACTCTACACGCCGCCGCTGCGCTGCCACTTCAAGGAAGAGGGTGGCGATGGGGCTGAGGAGGGCTCGACCGGTGCAGGTCGCTGCAAGTACTCCCTGAGCACGCTCCCCAAGCGCCTGTGCCTGGTGTGCGGTGATGTGGCATCGGGCTACCATTACGGAGTGGCATCCTGCGAAGCCTGCAAGGCCTTCTTCAAACGCACGATCCAGGGTAAGTCTGCACTGCACTCTTCACTGATCTGGTTCATAGCTCAGTACTGGCACGAAGAACACACAGGGAGCGTTTCCAAAGCAGAGCAATGCAATCCACCCTCCATACTGACTTTTATACTTCAGCAGTTTTATACTTTGACCTACTTAAAATGTTGGATGTTTTATAAAAAAAATAAATAAATAAATCCGATTTCTCAAGCATATAACATCGACATCCCTCCTGGGAACTGAAGTTAAAATCAATAATTTCAGTTTTTTGTGTGTACTTGCATAGGGTTTGGTTTTTCTCTTGGTTGTGATGGAGGGAAAAAAAAAAACTTTTTTCAATCTAGAAGGGCCATGTTACCTGTATTAGTAGTTAACGTTTTTTTGGGGTTTGTGTAAACAGGGTTAGAAGTCATTAGATATATTAAGGCAGGTTAGTGAAAGGTCACGTGAAGATGTTAATGGTGACTTGCATGAACACACATTAGTCACATGGTAACAGTACGCTTTTAGTTTTTCTCAGATTGAATGCCGAACAGTGAAATCCCTGATAAGGCTAATATGTCACGTCTCTCTTACCCTCCCAGGTAACATCGAGTACAGTTGCCCAGCATCAAATGAGTGCGAGATTACCAAGAGACGCCGCAAGGCCTGCCAGGCATGCCGCTTTACCAAGTGCCTGAAAGTGGGCATGCTGAAAGAGGGTGCGTGCTGTCGCTGTCTGTGTCATTGCGCCTGTGCGAGCCTGTGCCTGCCTTTGCACTGTGAACCATGGCTGTGTTGGTGCTACCTAATAGTACACTTAGACAGTATGGTAAATGGGTTAATCAGTAAATACGACTGTAGTGCTTTGGCACTGAAGTGGGATGAAACAGTGGAATATGGGAACTGTTAATAATGTGTATCTGAAGGGAAGTTGTGCAGGAGAATTTAACTGTATTTGTAACTAATAGTCAAGCTGAGGCAAGGTCCAATTGCAGAGAGGGAGTTTTATTCCAAAACCAAGACACAAAGCAGGGTAAACCAAAAAGAAGGAACAGTAGACAGGGCATTAACAAGAAACTAAAGATAACTATGGCACTTTAAAAACGTACACCACTACAATCCTACACACCTACAATAACCGGCAAAGACTCAAACATGAGGGAAACTTAAATAGAACTCAGGCAAACGAGACACAGATAGGAGGCACTAATAACTAATTACATTCAATCATTGGCATGAAACACAAGGAGGGGTGACACCTAGGGGACATGAGGAGGCATGACAGGGTAGGGCATGACTATTTTTAAAAGCTCATAGATAGTTGTTTGACATTCTTTTAAAAACTTGGGAACAGGATAAATGTGTTAGGTGGGTTTTACAGTAATTAATTCTAAGTGCCATAAGGGTGTACAGAAAGTGTACTGAATTAAAACATGATGACTAGTCATAAGAAAATGTTCTCACATGGACAATAAGTAAGCTTTTGAATAGTGTTGGTGTCAGTAAATTTTAAGTAAGTGATCAGCCACCAAAAAAGTACAAAATGCATTATATATAATTTGCAAGTGTGAGAAAGCTAAATCAACAAAAATAAACAAAAGCTTACCTTTAAATATACAAAACTACAACAGAAGCGGCGAAACACGACAGAGTAGCGAACCATGTGACGCGTGAATAGTGGATGGTTATAACAAAAAGCGACAAAAGAGTGAGGTAATGAAATGTGAGAAGCAAAACAGCAGAGACCTTTTTTTTTATATTTTTACCTGAGAACTCTCTTAAAATATTAGCGTAGCAGTGAGGACTGGACATCTGTACTGCTGATGATCATGATTTTGGCATATGTCAAGAATTTGAATGCATTTGTACTAAAATGACCAACAATACATGTATAGGCATTGATGTTAGTGTTTAGTGATTTAATTTCCAGAATGCATCAGATTTTCTCTAGATCTGGACTATTCAGCATTAGTGTGCATGCCGTGTTGTTTTTTTAAATGCATTATGCAGCATTTATCGTAGAATTGAAGCGCTGGTAATGTTGCTTTGGTTTTGCGTAACTGGTTGTCTTTCCCCCTCCTAGGGGTACGTCTGGACCGGGTGAGAGGAGGGAGACAGAAGTACAAAAGAAGGCCAGAGGTAGAGAACACTACATGCCAAAGTGCCCCCCTCCCTCTGAGGAAGGAGGGTGAAAGAGGTAGGCAGACTTTCATATTATACCTCATGAGCAACTGATTTTTGTTTTAAAATGGACAAATTGTATGGAATTAGTCTTACCAATAGCTTGTGCTGATTTGATCTATGTGACACGGGCTTCTTTCTACCCAGGTTCCTCAAACATCATCGTTTCCCATCTGTTAGCGGCTGAGCCAGAGAAGCTGTTTTACCAATAGCTTGTGCTGATTTGATCTATGTGACACGGGCTTCTTTCTACCCAGGTTCCTCAAACATCATCGTTTCCCATCTGTTAGCGGCTGAGCCAGAGAAGCTGTTTGCCATGCCAGACCCGTTGCAGCCTGACAATGCACTGCGCACCCTCACCACACTATGCGACCTGGCTGACCGTGAGCTCGTCGTCATCATTGGCTGGGCCAAGCACATCCCCGGTGAGCACGAGAGGGAGGAGTTTCATGGAGAACAGACGTGTTGATAGCTTGAAGGGTACGCCACTCAATTAGCAGGAAGTGGTGCTTGTTAGGGTGGCGTCTGTGTGTTATAATGTCCTATTTTTCGTTTGCACATGTGGATACTGAAGTACCATAGGCTGAGAGATGCTGATAGCAGGTAGAACAATGGTTAGTTATTTGGCTTTGTAACTAAATGTCCCTAGTTTGGTTCCTGGGAAAGCTCATGTTATAGCAAATGCATGATGCTAACTTAATGTAACAGTATACTGGTATGTTATTCATGATACTTTAGCCACTCAGATGAGCACCATAACCAATGGTTTGGGTTTAAACTCCCTTTCAGTCAGACACTTGTATACTCAGTGTGCCAATAACTGATGAGTACAGTCAGCACTAACCTCCTCCCCCCCAACAGGCTTCCTGTCCCTGTCGCTGGCAGACCAGATGTCAGTACTGCAGTCCGTGTGGCTGGAGGTTCTCGTGCTGGGTGTGGCGTACCGCTCGCTGGGCTGTGACGACGAGGTGGTGTACGCCGAGGACTTTGTGCTGGATGAGGAGACGTCTCGAGTCGCAGGGCTTGCTGAGCTCAACAGCGCCATTGGCCTCCTGGCTCGACGGTACCGCATGCTGGAGCTGGACCGCGAGGAGTTTGTCATGTTGAAGGCCATTGTGCTTACCAACTCTGGTAAGGCATCTGCAGCTGGCAGCATGTTGCCTCATTGCTGAGTTACATATGAAAGAGCACTGCACTTTGGACCCTCTTGCCCCCGTTGGTGGTACTCATCGCCATCTGAGAGAATGAGTGGCCTGTGCAGTGCTTGTTTCTTGGCTGAGTACCTATCAGTATTCCAAGTCTATTAGATCAACTAACAGCATTTAGGCACAATCATCCATCCATCCATAATCTTAACCGCTTAATCCTGGTGAGGGTCACGGGGAAGCCTGGAGCCCATCCCAGAACACATAGGGCGCAGGGCAGGGGACACCCACAACGGGGCGCCAACCCACCACAGGGCGTACGCACACACACACTACGGGCAATTTGGACACACCAAGCAACCTAACCTGCATGTCTTTGGGAGGAAACCAGAGCACCCAGAGAAAACCCACCAAGCACAGGGAGAACATGCAAACTCCACGCACACAGACCCAAGGTGGGAATTGAACCCCAGGCCTGGAGGTGCGCGGCGACAGTGCTAACCACCATGTCACCGTTCCGCCTTAGGCACAATCAGTCAACAGTTATTATACTATAACAATGTGCAAGTTGTCAGGAGGAGGGAATCTTTTTAAGTGGAATATTCGTGGCTTATTAGTAACTGGTCTTTATCATTTTTTAGATGAACACAGCCACCTACATAATAATTTTTTTTTATTTTTTATTGCTTTGGCAGTTGTCAAGAAAATACTACCCAATGTGTAGTAGGTTATGCATGAAGTACAGCTGCAAGACAAGAAAAACGAACTGCTGAGAACAGACAGTGTCCATAGAGCTGTGACTATGGACTGTCCACTTAGCCTTGCAGGCAGTGTCCATAGAGCTGTGACTATGGACTGTCCACTTGGCCTTGCAGACAGTGTCCATAGAGCTGGGACTATGGACTGTCCACTTGGCCTTGCAG
>JABJVR010001710.1:0-18677 GCA_025773905.1 Chitala chitala
CCCCCCCCCCCCCCCCCCCCCCCCCCCCCCCCCCCCCCCCCCCCCCCCCCGCCCCCCCCCCCCCCCCCCCCCCCCACAAAACCCTTTCAGGCTTCAGACCAAAGGCATCCTGGGAGTGTGAGACCTCCTCACACACCCCCCTTCCCAGCTCAGCAAGATGTTTTTGAATCGTGCACTAAAGTTGCCCCGAGTGGCAGAGAGGGGAACAATGGTGGGCCAGCAACAGGCGGAGTGAGGCTGAAAGCCCCCGGAACAGCAGGACACTCACAGCTTGTTCAGGCTGTCCAGTCCAGAGAAGGCCCCGGTGGTGTCCTCTATTGTGCCTGAGATGTCATTATGGTCCAGCTCCCTGCCGAGACAAAGAAAGAGGGAACTCAACAGGCTGCCCGGGGCCCTGGACCCCTTCCTGGAAACCTTAGGACCTGGCACAGTAGGCCCCCAACCCCCCTTCCTGGGCTTTCACTCCAACCCAACAGCAATATACCAAGCACTGCATATGTATAATGCTATGTGTATGCTACATAGACAAGTGAAACTTTAAATTTTAAACATTTATTTCTAACAGGCAAATTTTGTTCTATGCACTCGTTGGAGGTCACAACAAATTTTTTTGAGCTGCCCCAGCTGTAATTTCCTGAAGTTGTGTGAAACATGCCATTGAATTATGGGAGCACATAACTAATTGGGGACCAGTTTTAAATCCGAAGAAAAAAAGCAGTTCTTCTAACAAAAGACATTTAACTTCGTGGTAGCGCAGAGGATCTGTAGTCTTTCAACTTCAGTGCTTAAGCATTCAGAACAACGTGGAACATCCTGAACAAAATACTAAATACCCTGATTGGCTGCTACCCCCCCCCCCCCCTATCAACTTGAACAGTCATTAAAAATTTAGCCACAGAACAGGACCAGACCCAGCTCTTTCTTTCTGAGGGCTCTTCTTTTGAGACATTGAGGAGAAACCCTTTTTCACTTTCCAATGCCGCTCTCCTCACTCTATTTCTTTTTCCCTCCATTTCTGGCTTGACCTGCCGATTTCCTATTCTTCCTGGCCAGCTGGGCGTGAATGGCTGCTGGCTTGTTAATCAGCATAGTGTGGGCCCCTTTCCCTACCCCCCTCCCCCCAGCCAAGCCAAACACCCTCCTCTGCTACCCAACTCTGGCTGAATGGATCAATGTTTCAGTGTGTCCATGTTCCCTGCTGCAGGCTCCCACCAGCCTGGCTAACAACGAGCCCCAATTAAAGCTCGCCAGCCTCTATTTCAGCAGGTGCTGGAGCCAAAACACCACCCCCCCCGCCATTTTTATTAGATTAGAAATGGCCCCCAAAAGGACGGATGCATGGAGGAGCAGAGAGCAGCAGGGAGGCCACGTGTCCTGTGTAGAGGTAAACCAGCCAGAGGAAGGGTTTGAAGGCTGGGCAACCAAGGACAGAGCAGGAGTAAGCAGGAAAAAGAGAATGATCGATAAAAAAGGGCCTCTCAGCCAGGAACCCCACCCATGCCTTCCCCTCCTCCTCCCAAACATCTACTTTTAACAAGCAAAAAGAAGTCTGTGTACGTCTTGGTGCATCACCCCACTGTGAGAAAATCTTCACTGAGCAAAGCAGAAGCTTTGTGCTCCTCTTCAACTCACTGGGAAAATCTGTGACCAAACAGGGTCAAGGAGTGATCTCTCTCTTCAGAACACACGCACGCATGCACACATACACAGTCAAGGAGTGATATCTCTCCTCAGAACACACGCATGCATGCACACACACACAGTCAAGGAGTGATATCTCTCCTCAGAACACACGCACGCATGCACACACACACAGTCAAGGAGTGATCTCTCTCCTCAGAACACACGCACGCATGCACACACACACAGTCAAGGAGTGATCTCCCTCCTCAGAACACACACGCATGCATGCATGCATGCATGCACGTGCACAGTAAGGAATGATCTCCCTCGTTGGAACACGCGAACATGCACACAGTCAAGGAGTGATCTCACTCCCCAGAACACACACACACACACACACACACACACACACCCTCCTCACCCCCTTGTTCTTTAAGGGTTTCTGTTATTGGGAGAATTCCATTGAGCCTTTCGTCACACACTTTAAAAAAGCAGATTCCCCTGTGACAGCCTCAGGCAGTGAATAAATACGCAAACAAGTGCGGTGGGAACCAACAGCTAAACCACCACACGCAAGGGGAGGGGAAAAAAAGGTTCTCAGCACTGCAACTACAGTGAATACTTATATTTCAATACGTTTCCAGTGTTTTATACATTGCCCCAGTGACTTACAGGACACGCAGGCCCTTGAGCCCGCGAAACGCTCCCTCCGTGATGTGGTTGATGGAGTTGTGGCCCAGGCGAAGGATCTGCAGGTCTCCCAGGACAGCCAGACTACCTTCATCCAGCCTCGTCAGGTTGTTGTAGGACAAGCTCCTGCAGGACAAAGGAAGAAAGACACGGCACGAGTCAAGTCCTTCTGGGAGGACGGAAAGACCGAGGGCAGTACGCATTTTCACATCTCACACCTGTATCTTCTTACTGACTGATAGGTTATCTTCCTACGCCTTGCCATTCCGACACGGTTCCGATATCCATTGGGTGCCGCGGCTCGTGTTCACCTGTGCACTGAACATGCCACCAATTGTCTTAAACAAACAAAAGCCTGCGCTTCAAGTTGCCCTTGACATGTCACCTAATAAAGCCAACCCTAATCACAAGCGAGTCACGTTCATATGCGACGTGAAAGGGCCTCTTGCATCGATAACCTCCCGCTCGGTGGCCTGCGGCCAGTGTGCTTGGTTAGCCAAGGGTGGCATGGCTCTGTGGTCCACAGCGAGATCACCTTTCCAGGAATGTAATAACAGCATCGTCGCATTAGGAGGACCCCTGTCTGACGCTGCAGCAGCAGGAAGCACTGAAACACAGATCCTACCAGTACCAGGGCCCAAGAATGCCCCCCACATGAACACACACGCATGCACGCACGCACGCACCCACACAACTTTGCTACATTCCGGCCCATACTTTAGGCACACGACACAGCCCAAATTAAATGAGTGACTTAAGTACCTATTTTAAGGGGAAAAGTGGGGAATGGAACCCCCACCCCCCCCCCACCCCTCTAATTGTTGTGCTCTCTTTGAACTCCTGACCTAAAAACTCTAGCCCCTAGGCCATTAACCACCACTGTTCACTGCTGGTAGTGAGCAAAAGAGTCCTTTTACACAAACAAGATTATGCTTGACAACAGATGCACAGGGTCTTCTGTGCCGACAACACAAAAATATACCACAGCCTTTGGCGCTCAGCTTAGGCCCACAGTACAAACCCACTCACAGGAATCAACACATCGATATAAAATAAAGGAAGTCGAACATATTCAGGGCAACTTTGCAGGGCCAGTGCAAGCAAAACTGGCATGGGAAGTTATTGCATTTTTTATGCAACCGAACAGACCCGAGCAGAAGTGTGGCGACACACAAGCGCAGTCTACAAGAGAACACAGTAATTAGGGTAAGAGTCATGTAACGCTGACAACGATACCAGCAGAAGATTAAGCGTTTCGCCGTATACGCTTTCAAACGTGAATGAAACCCTACAAACGCTTAAGCCGACTTTATCCCATAATGAGGGTTACGACTGGTAGAGCTTCTTTTCAAAAAAAAAGGCATGAGATATTGTACTCGAGATGACTAATTTCACCGTGTTCTGTGTGGGACGGGGTGGGGTGGTGAATTTCCCCCCTCCCTTGTACTCACAGCTCACGAAGGCCCTGGCAGAACTTCCAGCCGACCGGGTTGGTGCGTGAGATGGAGTTGTTGCTGAGAAAGAGCTGCAGCAGCGAGGACAGCCCGTACAGGGAGCCACTGTTCACCTCGGTCAGGCTGTTGTGCTCCAAGTGTCTGGAGGGCAGCAGCACATTCACAGATTACATCATTGCCCACACACCTTTTTTATCATCACTACAAGAGCTTTCACATTTTTTTTCCTATAACTATTTCTGCAGCACAGTTTGACCATCCTGAACAATGTTAGGTCTCGTTTGAAAAAGAACCAAAATTTGGATCTGTTTTTTTCCAAAATCATGAGGTATCGCATTTATTTGTGTACAGCCTGATTCAGCTAGAGGTAACTACACACATGGCACAGAACCCAACACTTCAGAGAACAGCGTCCATCACTGAGCACAGCTCCAGTGAGGACAGGGACAGTGGGAGCAGACTAGAGCCTGAGCAGGCCGGGGTGCAGAACACTTACAATACTTTCATTCGGGCCAGGCCCCAGAAGGCCCCGTCCGTCAGCTTGCTGATGTTGTTCCTCTGCAGTTTTAACACCTCTAGGCTGCCCAGCCCCTGGAAGGTTAGGCCCTCGATAAGCCGCAGCCGGTTCCGGTTCAGCTCCCTACGAGTCATAACACGGGTTCGACGTGTCACCAATGAGGAGAGACAACTCCCAGAGCTCAGGACATCAACACAAACTCAGGTAAATAACACAATCAGAAGTGCTGAAAAGTCATGTGGTCCAACGCCAGGTTTCTGCATGCATGCATGCATGCATGCATGCTATGCAAATTCCTTCCTACCCGTGTCATTCTTCCTATAGCTTGAGACACACAGGTTTTTAAGGGTGGAGACAAGAACCTTCACCAAGGACTTCAGGGTTAAGGTGGGGGCTGGGAACGGTACTCAAAGCAAGTCCACCAACAGGCAGATCTCTACTGATCAGTTTATCAAGGCATTACAAGCTTTTTTCCTCAGTATGCAGACTCAGTGAATGTCTATTGGTTACAAGGTAACAAAACTGTCAGAGACTATCCAAGGATAAAATGTCAATGAGTTTTCTGCAAATGTCTGGGAGCAATGATCATTACAATGGGCACTTCTGCAGAGTTTCTGCAGTGCCAGCTGCGTCATTACAAATAGTCTGCAATACCATTCACTGCACCTGTGGACCGCTAATCGCCAGCAGTCAAACAGAGGGTTTCTGGGAAATGAGCCCTTGCTGTCAGTAGAATAGAATTCCATTACAGGCTGTCTTTATTATGCATGCAGTGGCTGGGCCTGCATGGCCCTCTGACACCAGCGTGCAGGGGGGGAAACGCACTACTGGGAAACAGCCTGGGCAGAGGGTAGGCTCATAAATCACCTCTCTGTAACCTCACTGTTCACAAAGGTGTGGCCCCCGCTGGGAGTGAGTAAGTACGAGCACCTCCCCTCCCACTCTCCTTCACCCCCCTCAAAAGTCTGATAAAGTACAGGAGCAGGGCCCAACCCCCCACTTTCCGCTTTCCCAAACTCGGGCACTTGGGGAAAGATGCACCCTGAACGGATGTGGTTATGGTGGGGGCGAGGGGGGGCACTCACAGCTGCGTTAGCTGGGACAGCTGGAAGGCCTTCACAGGAAGCTGGCTGAGTCTGTTCCTGCTCAGGCGCAGCACTTGCAAGCTGGACGACAAGTTGTTGAAGGCACCGGGCTCCAGGTAGCTGATCTTGTTGCTCCCCAAATACCTGAAATAAACCCACCCCTCCATAAATAATCACAGGACTACTCTGCAGTCCCTTACAATGCAGTTTGGCAACTCTTCCTTTGAAACAGAATAACACATTTATATGAAGTCTATTAAGAAATTCTCCAGGTAAAAAAATTTATAAATCTTCATGTTTTTGGCTTTAGTGCGGCAGTTGTAGGTCCACAAGGCAGTGAGTGTCCAGCAATATAAAACGTAACGTTCTGCCCTGAGCAGCCTCACACAGATCACACTTACAGGTCTTTGATGCGAAGGCCAGCGGGGAAGCAGTGCGCCCGCACGTCAGAGATGTCGTTGTTGTTCAAGTCCAGCGTCTCCAAAGAGGCAAGTTCCCGCAGCTGCCCGCCATCGATGTTCTGGATCTTATTGTGGTGCCTTGGAACACAGCAAAAGCACATGCAACACTCGGTCGGTTTAGACGCTGCACTAGAGCGCTCATAAACGGCGTAACATCCCGCGGGGTATTATTAGCACACACTGGCAGCGCTGCTAACGGCCACCTGAAAGTGTTGGTCCAGCACCTTCATGCACAGCCAGTCACAGCTTCATGACCAGTACCTGCATATTCATAAACCATACACGGTATATACAGCGTTCGGTAAGCCTCATCCACGTCTTTCTGCCTAAAAAGTTTGCAACTCTTTCATCGGGTTTCACCGATTTCAGCAAGACTCCTCCTGAAACGTCTGTGAACCGGAGCCACAGAACCGCACAGGATCTTCACTCATCGAGTGTGAACGCTGCAGAACATTATGGAGCGATGCCTGCGTAACACCCACAAGCACATCTGTCAGAAAAACAGTGTTTTTCGCATCCTCTTCCAAAAGCGTCTCGCACAGGGTGGCCACAGGGCAAGCCAGAGCAGATCACGTGCCTCCAGCAGAGAAGAGGCACAGTGCGTTGTTTACTGTTTACTCTCTGGTAAACATGTCAGCGTGCCCAGAGTAGACTGAGCACTTGAACACACGAGGACGAAGGATCCACAAACACTTGAGATGGTGACAATGCCAATAAGCGAGCAAAGCTTGTAAACCTGCCACCGCTGCCTGCAGCCTGCTCTACACCAACACCGTGGCTACTCAATGGCTTAACAGAGAAATGGCCCGCAAGCCAATTAAAGGGGGCCTTCAGCAGGAATGTGTCAATAGGCCTTTTGTTGCTATGAGGAATCTTGTGTCAATGAGCACTCTTCAGCAAAAAGACCCCACGGTTCTTAGCCTTCGACCATTTGTCACCAGGGACACCCTCAGCTGACTGGAGAGGCTTCCCTTGGGGCAGACAGTGTTTTACTGCTGCCCTGCCTGAAGAAGGTATACAACACAGCCAAAGTGGCAGGGCCACCACGTACCCAATCATCTCCAAACAGTTTGGCTGACGGTGACAAGATGCTGAAACACTGTCGGTGTAATGCTCCTTCAAGCTGCCTTTTGAGTCCTGTCTCCAAAGGTCTACAACACACATGGGACTAAACGTTCTCAGTGGTCTTATGTTACGTTACTTTACATGCAGACTTTCACTGCAAGCAGTGCGACAGGAACATAAGGCCTTAGAGGAGAGTTCCCGAAACAAACCCCAACACACCACACCAAGTCTAAAAGCTGTGTCAATGTCTTTATTTAACCTGTCTTTTGAAAACTATGTCCCTAATTCCCAGCTCAACCAAAACTGTCTGCAGAAGCATGAGAAACAAGGAGAGGAAAAATATTGGGCCTCTGTTTGCGTTTCCTGTCTGCGCAGATGGAATGACAGGGCATGATCTTCACATCTGCCATTTATTTTGGTGTTGGTACTAATCCACCTCCGCTAGCTTGATGGGAAGTAGCTGATCTCTTCCCCTCCTTGGAATTCCGGTCACTTCCTTTTGTTTCCCTTTGTCGAAGGCATATGTGCACGTGCAAAGACGCGCGCGTACATGCGCATTCCATTCGTCACACAACCCTGTTCACTCTCAGAATACCCTGAGCCTAATGTCACGATATCTGTGAACAGAACCACAGTACGCCATAGCTCTGGACCATTCTAGGCTCAAAGCTGCCATCCTCGCGCTTGCCTGCCACGTGACACATCTGCCCACAACCCCTCATCGCATGCCAACAGCCTGTCGCTCCCAGCATTCCCAGCCCCCAGCCTGGCATGTTGCCAGGCATGCCAACCCAGACCAGAACAATCACAACTGCAGCAGAATTCTGAGGATACCCACGAGACACAAAAGGCCCGTCGTCCACTTGTAAGGCTCGTTTATTAGCCATTAATGTCAGATAATCCCAGCAACAACCTGCTGGCTTTTTATCTGATTCAAACAACTTTTAAATGCTCTTAACCGTTCATATTTTTGATTCATATTTTTGATCCTAGGGAATTAAGTTTTGTAAACAAATTAACTGAATGCAACAATCAGATAATGTCACACTTTGACCTCGGCATGTCCCACTGACCTGCGTTCTTGAAAACAGTGAATACAGTGCAGGAGTTAGCAGGTGCAGGCAAAAGTGTTTATGGGCATCAGCATCTGCTCCTGCATACAGCTGACAGAAGAACAATGAGGAGGAAGCCCTCCTGTCCTGGGAACCTACAGCAGTCTATCCAGGTCTAATTCAGCAACTCTGTAGCCCTGCCTCAGCCCCAGTGGGCAAAGTCTAAAAAGAGGCTGACAAGTCCAAACTGGACTATTATTCTGTCGCCTGAATTAAAAAGGTGAAAATATTATTGTTATACATTTCTACTTATCAGATTCACTTTGCAAAAGTTTTAGTACTTCAACTACTTCTTGCGACAACATTCCTCTTCAGATATTTTTTTAAGACTGCTGAAACTCAGAGAACAGACCCTTCAGCTCCCCTGCACCTTCTGCCCCGTTTTCATGGTCTGGAGCAAAGGCATAAGCTCCCCGACCGCATTTCCTTCATCTTATGTTTAACGCACCCCCTCAAACTATTTAACCGCAACTACAGATTATGGGGCTGTACAAACTGAGACGCGGTTCCTCTCCCCGATGAGCCACAAAACTGAAAGTCCGCAGGTGTGACAAGGAGAGACCAGCTCATATTCCTCCCATCTTAAGTCAGCCCCCAAAAATGTGAATACGAGAAATTTTAAAAAGGAAACATTACAGAATTTTAGTCCCACTGATTAACACTTAACATTCTGTTAACCAGAATGTTTTAAAATAGGATTTTTAACCATGGGTATGATTGGAGCTTTGAAGCAAGTTTGGAACCTTAACAGAAGAAGGGGTCCAAATAAGGAGTTGATCGCTGAGCTCCATTCCCTGGGTGCTGATCTGCTGAAAGGTCTTATCTCTGCTGTCAGCAGGACCAGACCACCATGCCGTGTTTCTCCAACTGTCTCACCGGGGGGTACCAGCTCCTACCCATTAGCTTCTATTTGACCAGGAAAAGTGCACCTTGCCGTCCTTTAAAGCATCAACCACCGCTTCACCAAGGACTATCAAAGAAACTATATTATCATTACTGTCAACACATCTGAAGTGCTCATATCAACCTTGGCCATATCTCTGCAGTTTACTTCCAGCTGATAAAGAGCAAACACATTAAAACTCCCAAAGCTTCCCAAAAACAACACAGCAAGCACCCTGACTGAGCGTGACTCAGGCACACAGAAACAGCCTTAAAGCCCCACGCTCACATCACGGTCCAATCAATAGCTGTGCTGGCACTTATAAGTCCCCTCACGCGGAGCTATGACTGTGAGCAGACGCTCAGCAGGCCTCGTCCACAGATGCACAAAGGGGGCTTTGACTGCGCGTCAGTAGGATGAGTGCCGTCCTGCCAGAGCGCTCCCGCTGCCCGCTCCGACACGGATCGAACGGCATTCTACCGAGTGAGGTAACAGCCGAGGAATTCTGCGACTCGCGCGCAAGTAGGATGGGTACCTCACCAAACAACTCCACGCTCGCATCTGCCCTGCAGATGATGTCACCCTGACCCAGAACCACCACCCCACCCCACAAAACCCTATAAACCTAGCGCCCTTTCTCACATAAGCCCCTGTGATTGACGGCACCGGCTGCGGGGTTGTCGTTTTTCAGCCGTGCCTTCCCATCATGCAGCAGGGTCACAACACTCCATAGCAACAGGCATCAAACCAGTCCAAAAAAAGAAGTCCATTTCAATATACTACAATGAAGTTCTGTTATGCCAGTATATTAATATACATTTCAAGTTCGTAAATGTGTCTATATGTATATGAATACTGCCATGATAGTAACCACTTCATAGTTGCAACATTTTATGCGCATGTACACAACTGCTTTCAAAATAATCTGTAGAGAGATACATTAAAACACACTGTAGTTGCTATGCATTTACCCAAGTTCGCTGGTCTTAGCAATACTCCATATTGGAGAACCAATTTCGTCATAAGGTGTGTGTGTCATTTGTAACTTTGGACCAAGGCATCCGTTAAATGAATAAACGTAATAATAAATAATAAATGTAATGTAAATGACAGTGCAGATCCAGGACACTTTAGCAAGTCCACAGCTCATACAAAACCGTTGACAGCACTATGCATCACTACAATATTACAACACTGCAAATGACACACAGTTCAACACGCCTGCTGATATCACCGCCACAGAATCCTACAGAGAGACTCCTCCATGCCTGGCTGAGAAGCCAGGGGTGCCCTCATTGCACTGGGATGAAGCACGGGAAGCGTTAGTCTGCGGGCGGGCGGCTGGGCATCTCAGAGAGCTGAATGCCTTCTGGGTCACACGCAGCCACAGGTGACCAACTGACCGTTTAGTCTATTAACTTACAACTACAACAGAAACCTGATCATTGCCTTCAAGTGCCCAACAAGCAAAAGAAACACGCTTCAACAGTCCACATTGTGGAAATAAGTAAGCAGATTTACAGATAACACTCAACTACGACGCATTTCTCCTCCTTGGGCAAGGTTCTGCCACCACATTCCTGTGGGGTGTGTGGGTGCCCAAAGGGCAGAGGTTAGTTATCGTACTGGAAAAGGATCTCTTTGTCCAACACTCTTGACTCCACTGTCAAATACCACAGTTCTTCTTCACTGGCTGAGTTTATTCCCATCGACCTTTCCAGCTATTCCCACCTGGAGCAGCCATACATCCTAGAGTTTACCTATCCACTAAGAAAACCCCAAACCAGGTCACAAACGTAATACACAGGGAGTATAATGTTCCCTTTTCTGTGAAAGGAATTCTGATAATCAATGCTCAATGCGGACAGCAGAGCTGTTAGTGTGTCTTAAACAAGCAGCGCTGGCAGTAACTAGTAAGTAAGGTGCAGCAACTATACTTACAGATACAGGGAGACGATATTTGAGGAAGCAGCTCCCAGAGATGGGATCGATGTAAATTCATTATATCCCAAGTGCCTGTGGAGGAAATGAGCAGTTAGTTCACACAAACAAGTTCTGGACTGTATGACGTTACACAGATTTCCTAATTCACAGAAGCAATTCGCTTGTGTTCTTTACATCACGCTCTATTATGCAAATTACATTTTAAAAGGGAACTGCAGTGATTTCCAAGCACATTGTTGGTCTCAACTGAAAATTAAGGAAAGTAAGGCAGGCGATGTGTCAGCGCAATTGTCTGTGGGGGATAATAAAAAAAAAAAAAAAAAAAGAAAGAAAGAAATCCAGCAAGCTTGGAAAGACGCAAGAGAAAAAGAAAAATGTCTCCCAAATCAACGTGTGAAAGTCAGCAGCGCTAACTCCACACAGGCCCTCTCTTGGTATAAAATATTTACAGCACAGGTTTCTCACTGGTGTCAGGTGGCACAGGAGGAAGCTAAAAACAGAAAAGCACTTTGTTAGCTCCCAATTCATCTCATTTCAGAGCAATGAACACAGTGAGATGGGCCACTTTAAAACACAATGAGATTAAGTGGCCGGCGGAGCGAGACAACGCACTCACATTCAGCGCGCTTGAAAGTAAATCCTGTTATGCCGGCCTCTATGCGGCTCTTAAAAATTAACCGTCCACAAAACACACCCTCGAGGATTCCCCACGCAGAGGCCATTAGCGGGACTTTAACTAGGCACCTCGGATGAGCACGCTGCCTCGGAGCGAGCCGAATTTCCCCCGCAGCAGCAACCCGCTGTCAGGGCACCGCGCGGCGGGACGTCTATTAGAAACGTTTTCAAAAGTGTGGAGGTGCTTTAGTGGAGCGGCATGTGAATGGATTAGTTGTCTGCTGTGGATTGATTCACACCGATTCTACCGGACTGAGTCAGGGCAGAGTCGGGGGGATGTCGGCACATAACCCCGCGTTCTCTGTGAGCTCGCACACACGGCGAGTGGAGTGTACGGAGGGGGGGGGCTGGGGGACGTGTGGGGTACTCACAGTTCACGCAGGTTGGGGAGTCTGGAGAGGGCAGCTGTATCGATCGCATTCAGCTTGTTGTGGCTCAGGTTTCTGTGGGGAGAGAGTTTGGGACGGGGGGGGGACAGAGGAATTAAGAGAGCTGACACTTCTCTTTACAGATCAGACCACTGTCAGGGGTGGGGTGTCAGTCCAGCGTGGGATGGGTCCTGACCCATTTCGAGTTACCCCACCCCTAACGCCGGGCCAACCTTTGACCTGAAGACGGCCATCACGACATGTGCCTGATCTAGCACAACAAATTTGCACTACAGTTTTTTTTAATTTCAGGCACGTCCCAAAAGCCAGTCACATCTGAGCTCAGCGTCTATATAACTAGCACCGGAGGACAGTTTTTCTGAAAGCTGCGAAAAGCAAAACATGGGGCGAGGGTCAGGTGGGGGCCCTGTGGTCTACTCCCATTTGGGCTGGATAGGGAGAAGGGGGAGAACGGAGGCGATCAATACCAGCCCTGCAGCAGCACGTATCCATTTCCTACTAAACTCAGAGGTATTTGTCTTTATGAAAAGCCATCAGCAATTCAGCCCAATGGTACATTTAACAGCAGAGTCTATATTCATACCCTAGCTGGAATTAAAAGTGCAATTTGTCTGGAGATTGTGTTACTGTCAGAACAGTGTGACATTGTCTGTCTCAATGTCCAAACAGGCCTGCCACACAGAATGTACGCAGGGTGCACAAGTAATATATTTGCCCTGCCCCCAAAACACACACATACACTAAACATACTGAAATGTTTTATATGCTAATTACTGCTCTGTTGCCTTCAGCCATAAACTGTTCCTTCAATTCTTACTTGTACCAGTTTGAAACAGAACAGCTCACAGGGCATACATTATTCAGAATGTTATATCAGCTCCCTTCAGGTCGCAGCGGCATTGCCACAGTGCCAAGGCACAGTCACTCACTTCATGCTTTCATCCATCACTGCCTCATCACAGAACAAGCTAAAACAAACCAAGACGGACAAAAGTCCATGTGACAGCACTTGCACACCTGTCCTTAGCTCACTACCACTTCTTTGGAAGCATCAATGCCAGAATTCTTATACGCCAGAGCAATACAATAGATAAGGCGCATATTTATGCAATAAAAAAAAAAAGCCGGATACCCAGTTGTTTTCAGATCAAAGCGTACTGATACGCTGGTTAAAAAAAAAAGAGGATACGCAAATAAATTTTCAACTGACGCGTAATGAACTATTCACAATGGTAGATTATGCAAATAAACTGGTTAATAAATCCAGTAAAAATTCAACAAATATCACGTACACTAATGCTACCGACAAAAACCCCATTCGCTGGGATTCTAATCACGTCAAAAATAGCCGATGACCACCTATACTGTAACAGGCGCGTTCGAGTGCATCTAATCGGTTGTATTCATAACGACTCGACAATACCCGGAAGATTATCACCTGAACAGTAACGAAAATGCATCTATAATCTCAAATGTTTTTGGACTACATTTGCTGTATTTAAAAAAAAAAAAAATTATCCCATAAACCTACAACATGAGTACGACTGAAAAACGTCAACCATATATTTAGCAAGTTTTTAATTTCTTCAGCTCATATTACATTTTTTGGTGTTGCCAAAAGTATACAGGTAATAATTTCTAAACATAAACATGTTTCTTTCCAATAAACTTGTCTTAGATGTAAAAAAAAAAAAAAAAAAAAAAAAAAACTACATAAAAAAGCAAATATCAATTTAGTCATTACCAGTACTTAATTAACCTTGAAACCATGGTGTACTGAAAAGCTGGATACCCATTTATATTGAGGAATACCCAATTAGTTGTAAAAAAAATTAAAATAGCCAGTTCACATGCTAGTCTAAAATCCACTGGGCCAGAGTCACACAGTCCCTGGTTAAACCTGCTCAATTGAAAAAGGAAGGCAGTTTAGTTTTTTTGGACTCCTACACACTTGAGTTTGACTTCTTGACAACCAGTCATGCATACTCATTTATCACTCCTGCCTGTGACTGGCTACTTCCCTTATCACCTTCATTTTTTCTCCCCTTGACAGGGAAGTGGCGAGCACTGAGAATTCCTGTGGTCCACCTGTGGAATGATAGCCAACTTGCTAAAGACAGCTCATTGTCACAATGTATGTTAGCCAGGATCTTTTGTTCACGCCCATCCATTCTATAATGTACACCTTAAACAACCCTTAAAATAAGTTCTTGCTTTGCACTGCATGTGTTTTGCTTCCCTCCCCCTCCATATTAACATCTTAACGTGTTCCAGGTAACCGATACAGGCAAACATTTTATGAAAAATTTAAAACATGCAAAAGAAGGCCTCATTTGCATCTGTGTGTTCTGGCACCACCGCTCCTGCCAGTCCTTTACAAGCTTCCATAATGGCACTACAGAATCAAATCAACACAAAGTGGAAAGCTTATCAACTTCTTCCAAAACGGGGCAGTACTGATCGGAAGGGCCTAGGGAAAAAAGAAAAAAAAAAGAGGCGGCAACTGCTGAAATCACTCCATCTTTAATAAAACAGGCATAAAATAGGCAAAGCTGAACTGTACTCTTCTGAACAGAAGCAGTGACATATGTTCATTCAGGCAGCAGAAAGGAAGAGTGAAAATAAAGAGCTTTCAGGAGTAAACGGCGACATGAGGCTGCCGATCTCGTTTTACACCCTGACGCGCATCACAGGACCTGCCGGATTGCATAACTGACGGAATCCACATCCTTTCCGGGTCCATGTGAGCCATGGGTTAACCGTACAGAACCCGTCTGTTCATTGCTGCTGATGTTTCGAGAACAGTTTGTCCCCAGCCCTTAGCGAAAACACCCGGTTCTTAAAAACAGTTCGTATTAAGTCACAAAACTGACAAGATGTTTCAAAAGATGCCGTTTGGGAAATAAAAATGGATTTGTTGATGACGTGCATGTAGCTGAAGAAATCTGTCTACAGAGATCTTTTACTCAGCTAGTCACACCAATGGCATTCATTTTGACAAAAGCCATGTTTGGATTACGTGTGTACAAAGGTCTACAGTGGGTTTTTACCAAAGCAAAAGTGATGAATCACAGGTCTCCTTCTTGTTCACCCTCAGAAAATTGGAAAAATGGCCACATTTGAGAAAACCGAGTGGACTGTGTTCAGGTCAATCTCATCCCCACACAAAAATCGCCTAACCACGAACCACAGAAATATACGATATTTCCCTTTATCAGAGCAGGACGGAAAGTCCCTCCCCTCGCTGCTCCCACACACGTCTCCGGTGGCGACGGGGCCGTGTTTACACAGCTTTGATTTTTTTCCTCTTTGAATGAGCTTCATTTTCCAACCCTTATCAGGAACTCTGTGGCACTTAACACCTACAGCACAAACCTGCTTTGATAACATAGTTTGCGCCCCCCCCCCCCACAACACAGGTGCACCCCATACCCTCCTCCATATAACTTCTATCAAGGAGAACTCAAAGTTGAAACTTACAACTTTAGCAGCACCTACACCTTAACATGATGTAAACCTGCAGAGGAGATGGAGGTTACTGAGCTCAGAGAGGCCCACTTCAGCACAGGAAACTGCAACACAACAACTGGAACTCACACCAAAAACAACATTGGCAGCCGTCACGAGTTCTCCTGCTGCAGTCACCAGTACAGAGTAAAACTGCAACATACTGAATCTCCAACAGCTTGGAGAAAATCATCCAACAGCATGATATTCAAGCTGTCTCACAGCACAGGAACATTCAACTGCTACAGACAACCCAGTGGACCTTGATGGCTATTCTACAGAATCTCTGTCTGCGCAAACACTGCTACAAACGATCACATCTGCCAGATTCTGGGACGGCGTCTTAAAGCACTGCCAAAGGCTCGGTCGAAAATGCAAATGTGCTGAACGTTCAAAATGAGCGGAGCAGAAAACACGCGTAGGTGATAAGATAACGGTCGCTCTTTTCAAACTCTTCAAGGAGAATACGAGTGCTCTCAGACCGGTCCAGAGCACGCGTTACATGAGACACCTAGACCTCACCCTGGAAACCACGTGATTTCACAGACATTCACCAAAATTACAAAATGAACCTCATGACGCAAAGTAAACAGCAGCGAATGGAATGTTGTCTGCAATATACATGCAATGTGTTTTTAAATGACATACATTTAGGACAAATTGATAGATAATTGTCTCAGCCAGTTTAAAATTGGTCAGATCAGTCAGTACACTGGACATGACTATTTACTCAACCACCACGCTTTCCGGTTTGAATCAATGCCCTTTGAAATGACGTGATTCGCTTGTGAAATAAATGGCTTTTTTAGCTACTCTATTTAATGGGAAGTCCCAGATTGAAATTAATTCTCATTCTCTGGACATTGACTGACATTCTAAAGGCATATTCAGGCAGCTTTTCACTAGAGATCACACAAGGCAGTGAACCGAGAGACCACGTCTAGACATAACCAAGAAACTGAAGGCAACGTTGGGAAACATTTTCCATACTGAGAAGAGAGTAAACAGAATTCACAATAACTGTACCGTAAATTTCGAAACTGACAGAAAATATATGAACAAATATAAGACAAAAAGTCACCCCTACATTCATTGTTGTACATTCAAATTCAGTAAACAAGTAGTAAAATATTTCTCAAAGTGTTAACCTAAATGTGAAGTCACTTGTCCAACAATACAATTTATTTTAATAACAAAGCACACATTTTCACAAACACCACATGTAGAAAAACATAGAAACCCAGAGATGTGTGCCCAAAGAGACGGGTTGTTTTGGGACAAAAATCAATTTTGTCATATTCCATACAATGGAAAGTATGCGACTGAAACAAATTAACAAAACACGTGCCACGAATGAGAAGCAGGCCATGTGTTTCTCATTGGCGTGGACGAGACGTGTTCCATGGAATGCAGCTAATTACAGCAGCTCTGTGCCTCAGACTCAGCGTCCCAGCAGAGATTCCCGCCGTCACCGACTCACAACGGCTCTCCCACATGGCTCCTCCCTTTTGCGCCTGCTACATCGGCGGAACAGCCGCCCTGCCTGGGTGCAGCTGCGACGTCTGCACAGGCCTGGGGGATGCCGCTGGAACATCTGCACAGGCCTGCGGTCGTACTGCAGCCACCCTGTTCATGGACACACAACGAGTGTTTCGCACCTCCCTGCTGTAAACCTGCCCAGTGCAATTACTCTCCCACTCTCTGGACTTGGACGCCTGTGGAAGAGTTCAACTTAATTTATGTGTTGTGGCCTGCCACCCCCGTCGGGTCCGCCTTCAGCCTGAAGTGGTATCGGAGCCGCGTTTTCACAAATGAATAAACAATATAAAAGAATTCCTCTTTAATCTGCACTCAAAACACTGGAAATTGCTCCATTTAGGACTGCCATAGACCTTCACTCATAAGAGAACAGCATACAACACCTCATAACAGGACCGCATAATACAAACAGCCCCATTTATCAGCTGAAAGTCAGTGTGGCGTGTTCGATGGTTAGCTGACATTAAACGTGTCAATGACTTCTTCTCATAATCGCAGCACTAACAATATACAAGTTAAACAGTCAAAATTATATAGCTTAATATAAAAACAGAACTTAGAGCTAGAACTGATGTGCTCTTCCTTGCTTCTACAAGAGAATTATCCTTCATAAAACCTTAATATTCCATGAGGACATCAGAAAGTCAGTCTGCTTGTATTCCAAATCTTATTTTTTGTCAAATTCTGGGGATAAGCACATTTTTTTCTTTTTACTCGATGAGCTATCCCTACCAAGATAAACTGGTTCTTCAATTCAGAAAGAATGTTAAAAAAATAAAATTACAATCAGAACCCAAAATTCCCCAATCAGAGAAAAAAAACATTACAAGACACTTTTGATGGCCTCTAACTTGCAGAAAACAATGTCCATATTTGTACAGCAGGAATTCCATCCCTGCAGATGCGTGTCTGGAAGTTTTAATTGTGTCAATGAAAACTAAGAGAAAACATTTGTCAATATCTTTCTGTGTCAAAAAATATACTTTTTTGACATATATACTTGGCAAAAAAATAGTTTATGCCAGTTTACACCACTTTGCGCAGGCGTTTGCGCACGCATTGGAGGTTTGTTAAATCACTTCTTTCTAGTTATGCTGATTCTCGGGAGAATACTCATAGTGACATATGAAGTAACCTTAATTAAAAGTGCCTTCCTTAAAATAAACAATAACTCAGAGCTGTTGCCATACTCTCACTGCTACAAGGTAAGTGCTCAGTGCCATTTGCCATCTGGAAGTTCGCTGTATGAAAGTTATGTTGTTACCTGATTTTTTTCCCCCCACTACCAAAATGTTAGGAGTACATGTATACCTGACAGGGTTGGGAAATGTAATGTGCAAAAGGCTTAATCTGAAAGTCCTTGCTGTTTCTGTGCACAGTGCAGCATTTCCTATACTCAAAATGCTTATCAAATCAAATTAGCTTACATAAGTGCCATATATACTTGGGAGGTCTTGCCTTTTTTATTTTAACTAGATTCAGAAATGACAACTGCTACTGAATGTTTAACTGAGTTAAAGGTGACATGTTGATAATTAAAATTACTTTTTGTGAACTAAAACTTCTTTAAAATTTAAATGACTAAAATGTGAAACACTGAAGTATAAAAAAAATTGCATTTCAGTTAAAGTTAAATGAAAATTTGTTGTCAAAATTAACACTAGCCTGAAACTTTTGGGGGGGGGGGGATGACTCCAGCTGAAGGTTGTTTTAATCACTGGGTTTAAAAATCA
>JABJVR010001711.1:0-18674 GCA_025773905.1 Chitala chitala
TCTGTCACCAGCCCTGACCCCATGGCCTGCTGCCTTCTTCTCTCCTGCCCATCCCCCCTCTCATCTCCTCCTCTTGTCATCTGTGCTGAGACTTCTCTCGACTGCTGATCCACGAATTTGTATAACAGCCAAGACCGTCTCAATACACATATTTGATTTTGGCAATTATATCAATAAACATTCAGCTCTGAACACGGATTCTCAGTGTTCTGGCTCTCTTTGCGTTACAATAACTTCTTCTATCTTGCTAAACGGCAGCTGCACACCTTCTTTGACCCGTTTCTTATGGTTATACTTTACACACGTACGGCAGCTTTTAAATTATAAATACTTGACGTATTCAAGTACATCACCAAAATATTTGGCCTTACGTTTCCTGTACTTACATGTCATGGTTTCTACATAAACACCTTTGGAGTCACTGTTGCTCAGATCCTTTCTCCACCACAGAGACTTTTCATCTGTTTCGCTTTCACTCACTTTATCACCTTTATTACGTTTTACTTTTCTTAAATCACGTCACACAGTTCATTGTTATGACAGGCAGGTTGTTTGCATCTTGTTTTCCCGGCCCTTCACTAGTGCAGTTGTGCAAAAGTCAAATACAGGAAAGAACAATCTTTGTGCCTGAACTCCAGATATCAATATTTCATTGGATGCATTAACCATGACATGCTGATAAGCAGGCAATACGTGTTTAAAAAGCTAAGAGATAACCATTACTAAATATGTTTGTGTGTTTATTGCTACAAGAACATTATTGAAAACATTAATAATAAACCATTTAAGAGTGGTTGGTATTTTTTAAGTTTTAAAATGTTTAAGTCTTAACCCTTAAAATGGTTAATTTTGATAAAAAAAAAAAAAAAAAAACACCTGAGTGAAATAAAACACCAATCCAATCTTTGGGGGTGAGCCTGTGCGAATTGTAGACTGTTCTTAGCTGACACGAGCAGCACCCGGTGTGGTCTTCTGCTGCTGTAGCCCATCTGCTTCAGGGTTCGACGTGTTGTGCGTTCAGAGATAGTATTCTGCATACCTTGGTTGTAACAAGTGGTTATTTGAGTTACTGTTGCCTTTCTATCATCTCTAACCAGTCTGCCCATGCTCCTCTGACCGCTGACATCAAAAAGGCATTTTCGTCCACACAACTACCACTCGCCGGATATTTTCTTTTTTTCGGACCATTCTCTGTAAACCCTAGATATGGTTGTGTGTGAAAATCCTAGTAGATCAGCAGTTTTTGAAATACTCAGACCAGCCAGTCTGGCACCAACAACCATTCCACATTCAAAGTCACTTAAATCCAATTTCTTCCCCATTCTGACACTCAGTTTGATCTTTAGCAAGTCGTCTTCACCGCATCTAGATGCCTAAATACATTGAGTTGCTGCCATGTGATTGACTGATTAGCAATTTGTGTTACCAAGCAATTGAACATGTGTACCTAATAAAGTGGCTGGTGAGTATATATATATATATATATATATATATATATATATCCAATTTAAAAAATAAAAAATTATAAGACTTATTAGTTGAAAGGTCCCATAATAAGTTTTGATTTAATAAGTGCACAGAAATCCAAAACATAACACAGGAATTCCTTGTTAATTCATCTGTCCATTATCTATACTAAACCATGTGATTTCATATGCTTACCTCACTACATCAGTAAAGGCTGTGACACTGCAGGTATGGCAAAGCAAGTTTTTGGCCGGAAAAACAGGTATAACTGATGGAGGGATTTTTCATCGCTGACTACTATTTTCTCTCTACAATTACTTCATCTGTCTCTCTTCTTCTCACTCAGTGCTAAGTAATTCTATGCTTAAACTAATGATTGACTTTACTGTTCTATGACAGTTTGTTTTATTGGCTTTAATTATATGTCACAAGAACTTTCACAATAATTAGAAGAAAATAATCTTTCTTAACTGTCTGTCTGCATTTGCGTATCAGATATGAAAGTGTTACAGAGGGAATCCCATGGTTGTCGGGACAAGAGTAAGGTTAGTCCCCCAAGCGAAGGTCTCAGGTCTTTAGCTCAGCAGATTAATTATCTTGTCTGGTAAGTCTGTGTGGGCTGTGAGGTCACAGGTTTGAGCCTAGGTCACTCTTACAACACTGATGACTCTGATAAATTCTGACTGCTACTAAGCAGGTGGGCTGTGGTTGCTGTGGATATTTAGAGGTGGAGGATGTTACTGTTGTAAAGATGTTATGGTGAGATTCCTCTGTTAGTCAGGACAAGAGTGTGATTATTCCCCCAAGTGAGGGAGTTGGGTCTTTAGCTCAGCAGGCCAGTGGTGTAATGTAACAAAGTAATAGCACTTCAGTAGTATTTCTGGGGAAAATCTGTACTTGAGTTTTTAAATTTCTGTTGACATTTACACCACTGCTTTGCTTATATAAAATCCATACTTTTACTCCCATACATTTCTCACTTGGCACTTTCATTCAGTACTACTACATAAAAAAAAAATACTTGCCAAGTTTCGGTTTTCAGTCTGTGAATTCAGCATAACAAGTTCAGTCAGGTCAAAAGAGCAGCAGAAAGAAGCTTTCATGGAAGCAGCAGCATCCTTCATGTATCTCAGTTATAAAGGTCTCAGTTATTACACTGATGCGAAGGCTCCATATATACACTTCTACCTTTACTTTAAATATGTAAGTACATTTATTCAATTAAGTACAATTAATAACAGATACTTTCATATTTAGGTAATACTACAATGGGTGACTTTCATTTTTACTTAAGTAATTTTATAGTAAGATGTCTGAACTTTTATTTACATGTGGCTTTCGGGTACTTTATACAGCACTGCAGAGGGCTAACTGTCTTATCTAGTAACTGTGCGGATTGCGAGGTCATGAGTTAAAGCCCTGGTCACCTTTGTACGTTGCACACCTACAAGGTGTGCATTTGAAATAGAGTTCATGTTATTAGCATCATGTTAATCATGGTAACATCATGGTAACAAACGTAAATAATTTATTTCACCATTTGTGTAAGTACAAGATTACAAGACTGACAGGTGAAATGAATAACTCTGATTATCGCCTTAAAATGACAGCTGGAAGTGGGTGGGACATATTAGGCAGCAAGTGAAACTTTTGTCCCTGAAGTTAATGTGTTGGAAGCAAAAAAAAAAAAAAAAAGGGCAAGCGTAAGGATTTGAACGACTTTGAGAAGGACCAAATTTTGATGGCTAAACCTCTGGGTCAGAGCAATTCCAAAACTGTAGGTTTTGTCAGACGTTCCCAGTCTGTAGTGGTCATGACCTACCAAAAGGAAGCAAAACCGGTGAACTGGAAACAGGGTCATGGGCAGCCAAGGCTCACTGATGCATGTGGGGAGAGAAGGCTGGCCTGTGTAGTTAGATCCAACAGAAGAGCTACTGTAGCTGAAATTACTGAAAAAGTTAATGCACTTCAAGACAGAAAGGTGTCAGAACACACAGTGCATCCCAGTTTGTCGCGTATGGGGCTGCGTAGTCGCAGACCGTTCAGGGTGCCCATGCTGACCCCTTTCCACTGCCAAAATCGCCTACAATGGCTTGTGAGCATTAGAACTGGACCACAGAGCAATGGAAGAAGGTGGCCTGGTCTGATGAATGACATTTTCTTTAACATTATGTGGATGGCTGGGGGTGCATGTGTGCCACTTAGAAATGGCACCAGGATGCACTATGAAAAGAAGGCAAGCTAGCATGGCAGTGTGATGCTTTGGTCAATGTTCTGCTGGGAAACCTAATTTCCTGCCATTCATGTGGATGTTACTTTGACATGTACCACCTACTTAAACAGTGTTGCTGACCAAGTTCACACCTGCACGGACACGGTATTCCTTGATAGCAGTGATGTTTTTCAGCAGGATGATACAACCTACCACACTGTAAAAATAGTTCAAGAATGATTTGAGGAACACAGTGAGTTTGAGGTGTTGACTTGGCCTACAAATTGTCCAGATCTCAATCCTGTGGGATGTGCTGGGAAAACAAATCAGATACATGGAGGCCCCACCTCGCAACGTATGGGACTTAAAAGATCTACTACTAACAAATTGGTGCCAGATACCACAGCATACCTCAAGAGGTCTAGTGGAATCCATGCCTTAATGCGTCAGGGCTGTTTAGGGGGACCTACTCAATATTAGGTGGCTGGTCATAATGTTATGGCTGACTGATGTAGGTTAGACGTGCAAAACAAAATCAAACTTCCTTTGACAAGAACGTTAATGATTCGTTCATCTTCCAGAATGACAAATCCATCCTACGTTAGTTCAGAAGGTCTCACAGGGTACAATATATACTAATTTGTTCAATTTTTTTTCCCCTTTCACCTTAGAAGCAATTTAGAGCACATTCCAAATTATTTCAAAATTGAAATGATGGTTTAAAATCCATAACCTCTCTGTTGGTGTCTGCTTTAAACTAGTTAGAGAACTGGTTCACATTAGATTAAACCCGACAGTGAAAGACAGGGAACGTTATGCTCATTCAGCAAGCGCTTGTTGCTTCAGGCGTCATTAATGTGAAGGTGCAAACCTCCACCTACTGGATCAGGCTAACTGAAACTACAGTCCTGGGATAAGCCGTTCAGTTGATGTCTCCATAACATCATTCCCCTCAGGTGAAAAATACAACACCATTTCCAAAACTGCATTGGTAATTTTCCTATTATGGTATTGTGGACCCATTAAGTGTGAATTTAGACTGATTAGGAAAAGGGGTTCATAATCTATTATTAAATTTTTTTTTTCTAATAACCATGCATTTAAAACGACAATGTGTACCATAAAACATTCTTTTCCTTATGACAACTAATTTGTGAATAACTTTGCGAGAACAAAATTAATGCAAATGGAAAAATAATTACATAGTCCTTATCTTTAGTTTTTAAAATTAGCTATTTGTGTGTGTATGCATTTACGTATTGCTTCTCTTCCGATACACAGACAGACCACTCGCAAAACACAGTCCAGGCTGAATGGTAAGAACCTGCCCTCAGGTGACAGAGTCCGATCTCAGGTGCGATAACTATTGAGACTGCGCTTTCCCCGAACACCACTCGGCAGTGGCGGAATTGTTCCGACTGAAAGCGAAAGAGAGCCCGTGCTGGGCCTGATTGGGTAACGTGGCTGGGTAATGTGGCTGCGGAGCGTTTGTGCACCGACCGCCAGGAATAGGAAATCCGACGGAGATAAATAAAAACAATAACACGATCGCCGGCAAAACATCCGCCGCATGTAAGAGGACAACGGGAACACTGGGGAGGACGTGCACGCGAGTTTTTAACAACGGAGCCCCACTTTGCGGAATGCATTATTTAAATAACTGATTAAATTAACTCTGATTTTACTCCTGGATGCATTTGCCTCTCAGCTGGGGCGGATATCTAGAACAGTATGGGCTTTGCCACGAAGGCCAAGATGTGCTGACCGCATAATTAACATGTCGTTTACTTGCAGCGAATAACAGCTTTTTGGTTATATTTGCATGCATCGGAGAGCGTTTTGTTAAGGACTTGTTCCCTGCTGGGCTGAAGCCCCGATTCCTCCGTGGATATTCTGCTGGAGGAAGGGCTGTGTGTGGAGCCGTGCGGCACCCAGGAAAGCCCCGTGTCCTCGGCCTGGGAATCCCTTCCGACACAAATACATTTTTAAAACGCACATTTTATATTTTTTTGTGTGCTAGATTCAGAATTTGTCACATCTGCATTTTTCTGTAATGTAAAAGTTATTTTCACTGGACAGTCTGCTAGATATTTTTATTAGTTAGCATGCACCTTTAATCGGGTCCAAGGACTCGGTTCAAGTGATTCTTAAATCTGAGCCGTATTATAATCAAATTATCGGTTATTGGAAACAGTGCTTTAAAGTACGTAAATGCGTCTCCTGGAAAATTAGAAAGTCGAAATTTTGCTGGTGCACAAACAGATTTTTTTTTTTTTTTGTGGTTAATGTGGTATTACTACACCTGCTAGCAGCATAGCTAATTTTTCAATCCCACCGCGGGGCGTAAACCCTCTTTTGAGCGGAGAATAATTTCACTGATGGGAAAACGTAATACAGCGGGGAAAATCAATACTTGGTTATATCTGCTGTAAGAATAACGCATTTCGCCGACTTTGAAGAGTATAAATATTGGCGAAGTGCTCTCATGAACCGGCCGTGCCTAAATGTGACACGCTTCCAAAGAGATGCGAACCTGCAGACGGCCGGCCGGGTCTAAAGTGTGATGGTGATGATGGTGATGGTGGCTGTCAACTAATTACAGTTTGTCGGCTTTAAAACAAGGTGGCAGGCTGTGTGAGGCGTTGGATCAGTTTACTACTTCTCCTGCCAGTTGAAAAGCAAAAGGCACCAAAATCCATTCTTGAGCTGCCCTATATAAGGCACACGCAGAGACAAAAGATAGGTACCAGAAAGGGATGGTAATAAAATACTTGAAACTTAGTCATTAACAGGAATATGTACATAAGTGAGAAAGTCACGTGTTGTGAAAAATATTATACTCGTGGCGTTAGGCGCAGTGTGTGACTGTACTGGCGTCACCACATCTTTAATAATTTAGGAATAATTGTTTAAAGAAATGGGCGGTTAAGATTAAGATCTACTATTAATAATCGTGGCTGCAAACTGACTTTGCGTCAGTCTGGTAGTGATCCACAGTGCCTGGGATGCTAGATGTTTTTTTTTTTTTTTTTTGCAGGTGTACTTCCACAGAACCTTATGTGGAGAAATAATAGAAAAAGTTATAATATTTAATAGTTTTTGATCACGTTAGGTTTTGGATACAAGACTGTAGTCTACCAGAAAATACTAAAATGCAGGAATAGAATAAAATGCTGACTATAAACAGTGGCTGTTTGTGCAAAATGACATGAATTGGTTTCCAGCATATTTTTGTCTGTGGTGCATTAGGATTACATGTTTGGCATCAGCTGGTGTTTTCATTAGAAACCAAAAAGCATCCTGAATCCTGTACTTTTTATTCTGTATTTTACATGAACATTGAATATAGTGCTGTTTGAAGGAAGAGCAAGGTCAAATGGTTTTGTTGAAGCATTTCATTTTATTTTTTTCTTTTAAAGCTGCATAAATACCTACAGTCCAAGTTTATTTTTTTTGTGAAATCAATATTTTTCCAGCACGCTCCACATGACTGTTATACTCTGTTTTCATCTTAGACAGGGTCCATCAAGAGAGCTGTATGTATCTTAAGTGGCCAAGGCTCTATTAACAGAGTTTACCTGCTGGGCAGCTGGTTAATGGTAAAAAGGTGGCTGAGTACCCAAAGAAAGGAGAGGAGGAAAATGACCCCTCAGACTGTGAACATAATCTTCAATTTGTGATGAGCACAAAGCGGGTGGAGTAGATCCCGGGGACACGGCCTGCAGCCAGCAGCTATGAATGTCCGCCCACCAACCTCGACACTAGACAGGTAAGTTGTAAACTAGTTAGTGTGCATGCCATTAGGTTTTGTAATTTTTTGTTTTTTGTACGCTCACATGTTCTCTGAAGTTCAGTTTTCCCTCTTGGTTTTATGTTTTATGCACGGATTTCTTTAGCCTTTAAGGTTGGATTTGTGAAAACCACCTGTAATTGTTCAAGGTCCAGTTAAGTTGTCTGTGTGATGTACTTTGTGCGTTGTCTTGCTGCCCGCTTACATGATGCGTATTTTGAGAAAGTGAATGATCCCCACCAACTTTTTGAGGTGTTTTTCTGAAACTTAAAACATCTCGGGTCAAAACCATGAGTCCAAAAGTGTTTTGTGCTCCTTTGAGATGTCAGGCCTATGATTCAGTTTAAGAAAGCTTGGAAGCCACTTTGCAGTTTTCAGTGCTGGCAGCCGCCATCATCCCTCCTGATATGGGTCTGTGTGTTGTGGAACCAGTGGACCGGCCGGTTTTCCGGGGTTTACGTGCAGCGTGCCTTGACTGACGTGCTCTGTGGAGTAGCTGGACTGGATCTGAACAGCGCGGAGCAGGTCACATACCTGTTAGTCAAGGTTGATCATTGCAAAGAATGCCATTCCACCATGGTTATCAGCTGTGGTGTAGGTACTGAAGCAAGCCAATCATTAGACCATGGAAATGTCTGGTTGTGTACTTTTATTTGTTGTAACCGTTTTTGGTTTGGGTTTCTGTCAGTCTGGCTGCCTGTGCCTTCCTGTTCTCATGACTACTTATGGGGAAGTGGGACCTCCAGCTAATTAAACCAGTTGTTTCTCCTTCTCTAGTTCTCTTATACGTGCATTGTGTAAAGTTTTACTTTCAGACATTCTGGTTGTATTCCTTAGGCCTGCTCATGGCATGCTGTGGTAGGATTGCCACAGGATTGTACTTGCTGCTGTTTGTACATTGTACAGGCATTCCATGAACATGGTCTGAGCCATGTTCGAGGAAAACGTATTGCTCCTGAGGTTTTGAGAGGACGTAGAGTTTAGTTACATAAATTTCACGTTGTGTCACTAATGCCATCAGAGTACAGCACCAGTGTTGGCTGGTGCTACGTTTCCACTGTCAAGGTGACAGACAGCCTGCTAGTCTTGGCCCATTGGAGCAGTAGCTTTCTCTCTCTGGACTCTTGCTGTGGTGCCAAGTCGAGCTCTGTCTGGTCACATGGTGCTGTTGGACAAATCAGCAGGTGCGTTTCGTGTTTTAGCGGGATTTGTCGTGAATCCACTTAGAAGAGCATTATAAATGGCTTTATATATGGCATGCAGGGTGGTCTGTTTGTGTGCACACTGATAAGTCTGTATGAGTAAATATCTGGCTGATAATATTATCTGTTTGTCTGTCTCTGTCTTGTTTCTCTTGTGGTTGGCACATATCAGCAGAAATAAGAGAAGATCTTTATTGTCGTTGTTTTTACACAACGAAAGACACTTTAGCAGCTCTCAGTCATTGGCAATAGACAGCAGAAAAAGAAAACAAAGTCAAGAATAACCCTGATCAGTAAATATACTCATATTCGTGCAAAGAACATACATTCATGTGTAAAGAATTACATAGTTGTACAAAGAACAAATGAAGTTGGACTTACAAACAAAACAGGGTGGAGTTGAAATTTTGACAGAAATCTGTTCCCAAATGCTGCTACAGTGGTTATTTAGCAAATGGGATGAATTAACAGATGGACGATTGAGCTGAGTTTGTCTTCCAAGTATGATGTTGAACTTTGGGTATTTCAGCAGTAAGGTTTCAGTGGAACTTTCCCAGGATGACATTTTCAGCGCATGTGCTGTGTTGGTGCATTTATAAATAGACAGGTAACACAGAAAAGATTTAAACAAGAGTGTGAGAATTCTGAACTTTGATGCTATACGTTGCATCTCACTTAGTGATCACTGTAACTCTGCCCTTCCAGCCCCTGAATTTCTGATATTCTGATTTGTCGTCCTCTGAATCGCTCTCCAGGTGGACTGATGTCGAGGAGGGGCCTCGGTTTGTGCGTGAAAGCTATGAGCTGCTGAATGCCATGTGTAGGGATGATGTACTGCTGGCAAATGACTGCACTGCACCATGTCTACAAACTGCAGAGCTGCACAACCTTCAGGCTAACAGCGTTTTCTCCCTCATCTCAGAGATGCTTGGTAGGATTGAGATTTGGGATAGAGGTTGAGATTTGGGACTGCTCTGTGAAGATATTCCTCTTGTGACGTCGGGACTATGGGAGAACGTTTGGTATTGGGGGTACACAGCTATACAGTATGTAACAATGTTATAAATATTTTTGTTGGGGGGGGGGGTGTACCCCCATTGCCCCTTGTCCCTCTTGGTTCCTTATGCGCATGTATGACATAATGTTTTATCGTGTTGGAAGAGCTGAGAGAAAAAATTGTAGCCATGATGTAATGATGCATCGTGCCATACAGTCATTTAGTGGCTATCAGGGGTCTTAATGGTTGTCAGGAAACATTGCATCTGTCCTATTCTTCTGTTGTCACCAGACAGGATGGCTCCGTGGACTAGTGCCCAATTGTAGTGTTTCCATCGGTGTGATGAATAAAGGCATCCGCATTCCTCTGACCGGGCAACACTCTCTCGGTGCACTGTGGATGCCCCCGTGCCTGCTGGAGACCCACTTTTGTTTGTTGTTCACTGACCACGTGGGCCTGCAACTGTGGTCTTTGGCTGATGTACCCCATTCAACAGAGTCAGAAAAATGGTGCGATGACAGTTTCACCCACCTTTTCTGAAGTTGCTAGAAATTTGAATTGTTATGGCCCTATGAGTCCTCTGGCCAACAAGGCAGGATTGACAGTCTCTGGTGGGAGTTTTTTTTTCCTCTCATTTCTCTACATGTGGATGAAACAGTTCTTTGTGAAAAGCCCTTCTCAGGAAATGGTTGATGTGGTTCTGTGGTAAAAGCCCAGGGTGAAAGATGTATGATGTACTAAAGCAAGCATGCCTTCCACCAAATCCCATCAGTTACAGTAAGTCGTTTTGCTCAGTGCAGCTGAACACTAATTAATTGATGGGTAAAAACAAAATGTTCTGGACTGTCTGGAGGTGGGGGGGGTGTACCTAATATGCTGCCCGCTAGTTGTACTGTACGTGTACAAAAATGGTACAGTTTGAAATTATCAAAGGGAGACTTTTCGTAAGAATTTTATAAATGCTTAAAGGGAATTTTCCCATGTTCTGTGATGGTCAGTTCCAAGGAACTGCAGTTCAGTAAGCCTGCCAAAATGTCACTGTCCCACATCCCAGCTGAAGTTCAAGCGGTCCCTGCAGGAAGTCGCTTAAGTGCTGGAGCTGAGTGAAATCATGGTCACCACAGATTCCATTAGAGTCAGGCTTGCACGTGCTTTCTTTAGCTTTCTGAGTGCGCACTCTAGTGTGCACTTATCTGTGCATTAGTTTGCAGAGTAAGCTCCCAAGCCATGGCACATGCCCTTACTGACGTTTTGCTTAAATTCTTTTGTTTATCCACTTCTTGAATTTTGCCTGTAATTTTCTCTGTCTTCTCCTCCCTCTGTCTTAATGCCTCACTGTAGTCCACTTGCTGCTTGGTGAGTTTTTCGTCTTTTTATCACATTTTGTGTTCCACTCAGTTCCCTTTTATTGTATGTCAGGGAAAGACCCTTATGACTTAAACATGTTGTCATCCTTATCAAAGAAGAAGCTAAATCCCCCCCCCACGGTCCTGTCTATTGTTTTCTGATGAGTCATTTCTTTCTTTTGTCCGCCTCCAAGGTTGAACAGCTTTACCATGGGAGACTCAGAGCGCAAGACCTATGGGACTCAGCAGAGGGAGTCGCATGACTTCAATACAGAAAACACAGGTTCTGTGTGTTGTTTGTATGTGCTGCTCCTATGTGTCTGCCAGTCACCCATTTGGGGAGAAGTACCTGTCTCTTTGCCAGTGATCTGTCTGTGGGGTGTTCCTTGTCTTTCTGAGAGAGCCATACCTTTGTGGAAGCTCCTGTCTCTCTGTCAGCAGTTTGTGTAAGATACCCCTGGTCTTCCTTGAGTAGGACAGCCAGGAATCGCTTGTCTATCACCTGTCTGTATGTTATCCTTCACTGCCAGCGTTTCTGCCAGAGGGGTTGTCATCGTCTCTGTGACCTGTGCATCCTATTTTCTGCTCTTTATCTCCAGGACAAGGCCTGGTCCAGCGGTGTGTGGTCGTGGAGAAGGACCAGCTGGGGTTTGGCTTCACTGTATGCGGAGAAAGGATCAAACTGGTGCAGAATGTGCGGCCAGGTGAGAGGCGCGTTATCGCCTTTGGAGGGGAAAAAGGGTTCCACAGGCAACCGTATGGGGACCTTGAATAGATTCATGTTCCAAAATTAAGAGAAAAGTCCAGACTGAATCTGTAGAGTTTGGGGGCAAAGGGCTGGCGCCTGTCACCGGTGCAGGTGTGTTCCTGTCCGTGTTTTGCAATTTTTCTTATCTTGGTAGGAGGAGCAGCTGTGAAGGCGGGTGTTCAGGAGGGAGACAGGATCATTAAGGTGATCTAAGCACTACCTTTTTGAAGAATGCATTTAGTTGCGTCATGGTAAATGTGTGACACTGTTATCTGATACTGTTTGACCTAGTTCGTGACATGCACGTGTACCATTATTCATTGTAAATTGCTTTGGACAAAGGCGTCTGCTAAATGAATAAATGTAAATGTTATTCCCCGTGTCTCTCTGCCAGGTCAACGGCTCACTAGTGTCCTCCATGACACATCAGGAAGTGGTGAAGCTCATTAAGTGTGAGTACAGAGAACTGTTGTGTACCTGAGCTTGCTCTGTGACATTCTGAATTTTTGTGCTGCTTAATAAAATAAAAAAAAAACTAACTATTAATTTCTGTGTTTGTATAAAAGGTAAACGGTGCTGTGAATCTTACCTGTGAACGTTTTGTCTTCGTTATCAATTTCAGCTGGGACGTTCGTCGCGTTGACTTTGCAAGGCCCCCTGCCTACTGCTGCCCCCTTACAGCCACTCCCAGCAGACCTTTCACCCAATCATAAGGTGTCTCAGGGGGGTGATGCTCCGCCCACTCCCCCGCCTCTCCCACCTGCTCCCACCATCTCCCCTGTCCAGAGAATCACTGGACCAAGGCCTCTTCAGGTACTTTAGACCTATAATCTGTCTCACACACTCATGTGCATGTGCACACACACACCCACCCTTACACACTTGTACGGTTGGTTTATTATATCTTTCCTTTTTCTCTAGGACCCACAGGTACAGAAACATGCCTCTCAAATCCTCAGGAAAATGCTTCAGCAAGAAGAAGCTGACCTTCAAGTAAGCTTGAATTCCTGCACCTTCTAACACCAGCTGTTGGCTATCCAGTGACCTGGTTGTTCCATTTAGAGGCTGCCTGCACATGGCAGATTTTGAGAATCCTGGGCCCAAATAACTTGGGTCTCCCTATCTTTTCTCCACAGGATCTGCTGGAGGAGCAGTTGCGAAACCCCTCCTCCTCCCTGGAGGAGCGAATTGAAAGCGCGAGAAGACGCGTTCACCAGGTCCGAGCGAAGATTCAGCAGGACCTGGTGAGAACTTTATATACATATTAGTTATCCATACCTCACACTTCATGTATATACGTACTGTTTAATGCACCTTGTTCTCTTATGCATTTGTGGTTCAGATGCCAGTCTGCGTTTTATATGAACACTCTTACTTTGGATGATTGCAATAAAGTTGAATATAATCTAACTGCATCCACGTCGGTGGGCAGAAATAGTATAGAGTTAATTGCCATTTGCACAAGTACAGCAATGTACAGGCACATTAGAAATCTTTGTGCGTTTACTCAGAGTCAGTGTCAGACATAAATAAATAAATTAAATACAGCTATACCTCACCCTGCATCGTTAACTCGTTCCAAGACTCACGACTTAACTCCAAAAAACGACTGAAGTGGAATAAGGCTTTTAAAAATGATCTCAGCACCCCATAAAACCTTACAAGCGACCACATAATGTCGCTGGTGCAACGAGTCATTCGACAGTTCAACGTTTTTTACTGGTTTTTTTTTTTTTTTTTTTATCAATTAAACATTTTAATTGATTCTAATGTAAAGAAAAACAAAAAGAAATAAAGATGTACCTGATGGATGATTTTATGCTTTTTATAAACAGTTTTTAAGTTATTTTTTGTTTTTAGGTGATTAAAAAATTTTCATGGGTTTTAAATATTTTTCTGACCCCGATGTAAAGTTCGATAAACTGATTTGAATTCTATTATTATTATTATTATTATTATTATTATTATTATTATTATTAATAACAACAACCGCCGTAAAGTCGAAAAAAAAAAAAATAAATAAATAAATAAATACACGGAAATCTAAATGATATAGGGCAAAGTATACCTGTACACACAGGCACTTTTAAATACATTGAAAATAGAAAGACACTGTATATGATGCACAAAATAAAATACTATTGCAGTTGTGAGGGGAGGGGTGGAAATGTTAAACGTGTGTGGAAAAAATCTAGGGGCGGGGCTCCCTTTCAAATCAGGGTGTGCAGGATTACGGGTGGACGCATAACTGCCTTCCTTCTTCTCTCCCCCTCTGTGTTAGGATGGAAGTCGTTCCGATTCGGGGACCAGCTCCATGAGAGCAGGAGAGGGTGAGCTCACGCTATTGTCACTGCTGATGCTACGGATTTTTTTTCTTTTCTTTTTTTTCGTTTTGGTCATGTGACTGTTTATGCACGGGCCCGTCTTGCAATCGCACTGCTGTGTTCGTGCGTGTGTGTCGGGCAGACGGAGAACTTCTGTAATCGTTTCTGTCTATCTGTTAGATGCGTGACAGTTTGTAATTGCGCATGTGTGTGTGTGTGTGTTTGCGCGTGTGTCTTTATATGTGCAGGTGGCCTTTCCATGGACTCCATTGAGGGAGATTTTGAGGTAAGGACCAGTGGCTAAGGCAGTACAAGCCTCTGTCTGTTTTTGGTTTTTTGCTACATGTGTCTGTGTGCTTGTGTGTGCAGACTGAGAATTTCTACTTTAAAAGATTCTAGTAATGATACATACATTTTTTAAGGAAGTCGTTGTAAATAGTGTTTGGCACTTACTGGTTAGGAATCGTTAGTTGAGTTAAATTAGAATCCATTACATGGGGATAAAACAAACACGTGTTTTTGTGTACGTGTTGCCAAGTATGTGTGAACTGCATAATACACATGACATGACATGATTACCCTGAGTTACTCTTACCCCCCAGGGCTGTGACAGCACAAACTCCTCGCCCTTGTTCTCTTCCCGGACCCCACCCTACTGGAGAAGCAGTTCTGACACGCCTTCTTCCTTCGACAGGGTGAGATCCTCCCCAACACACACACACACACACACACACACACACACACACACAAACACAGGCTCAGACATGGACTCTAATGGTCCATGAACACCTATTGAGCTGCAGACCTCAGACATGTCATAGGGAAATGTGGGTTTTTTGTTCTTCTCCACAGGGAATAAACTCCCAAATCATTGGTCCAGAAGAAGAAGAAGAAGAATATGATGGCACCTTTCTTAATGAGGTGAGCACCATTCTCCCTTTTCCCTGTACAGCTATTCTTATGTGCTGTCAAAATGTGTTTTTACGCTGGTACACTAGAACTGACACACTAACGATATCCCAGACCAACGGGCCGTTCCAAGACATCGAGCTGCTGAAGACGCGGCCGGCGCACATGACGGTCTTCATACGGTACATCTTCAGCCAGCTGCTGGACCCAAACCCACTGGTGAGCGTTCACGTGTGGACACATGCATGACTAAATTTTAGAGCCACACTTAAAAATGTCATTGTTTAACTGTTGAGCACCTGCCTGTGTACTTTACAGCTCTTCTACTTGTCCGTGGAGGTCTACCTAAGCTCTGGCAGTAAGGACGCGCGAGCCCTCGCCCCTCAGATCTGCTCGCACTTCCTGGAACCAGAAGCTGTACGTTTCTGCAGCATGCACCCACACGTTTGAAGTACACAACACACACATAGTTACTCACCCTTATGGTTTATTACTTTAAGATGGTGGCTTTGCATGCTATACACCGTGGTTTATAGGTGCACACTGGCACCAGACGAACAGTCTGGCATGTGCACCAGTGTAGTTAAGGACACGTTTAAGGTCTGGCACTCCCGTTATCGTATCGAGGAGGTTTCCCTCCAGAGTATGGAGGTGACCCTACTCTCATCTGCCATGTCCTGGGGTGGGAGTGATTTGATGCAGAGACTCCCGAGGGTATGCCCTGGCCTCTCCTTGCTTCCTTCTATCTGGCTTGCTTCGTGTCTGCATCCTGCCCAGATTCGTGGGTGCAGATGTTAACCTGGGTCTTCATCCCACAGATCAGGCTGGGTGCAGAAAGGTTTTCTTAGGAAAATAGTTCATTGAATTAAAATATGTTCCTACTCAGCATGCTGTGCTGGTGCATGTTAACCTCTTGTATGGCCTGACAGTCTTGATAATTATGTGCATGCGTGTCTGTTGTAAGATTTCATCAAACGAATATAGTAATGTAGTTGTATAAGGTTTTTTTTTTTTTAAATTTTTATTTTTTTTTTTTTAAACTTATGAGCTGAGTGAACCTTGTCCTTTTTTTGTCTTTTATAGCCTCTTAAAATCCGGGTTCGAGATGACATTTTGTCAGACATTGGTAAGCTGTTATTGAGTGTCTTTTGAGAATTTAATTGTTCTGGTTTGTCTCAGACCTGCCATTTTCATAGCTGTTTAATTGTGGTGCTTTCGAGGTAATTTCCTGTATGTATGCGGTGATGTGAAAAGGTTTTCAGGTTGTTATTACACGAGCTCCGTTATTCAGTGCTGATAACTGTGTCATCGTGTGAAATTATAAATATAATACAGGCGGTCCTCGAGTTACGGTGCTTCGATTTACGATTTTTCGATCTTGCGATGACGATAGCAATACGACAAAACTGTAAAAATGTGAAAAGATTTGCGCTGCAGGCAAACTTAGCAGCATTTGCGGTACAATATGTTGGGACGCTGCCGGGATGCACGCATCTCCCGCCTTGCGAGATGCCTCGCTCTCGCCAGCGATCGGTGTTAGAGCACGTATTTAATTTGTCTCGACTTACGATATTTCCAAGTTACGATGGGGTCGTCGGAATGCGTCTCCATTGTAAAACGGGGACTGCCTGTATTCCCCCCCAGTGGGTGTGTATGCACCTTTTCTGCTTTGGGGCTTATCAAGTCGTTTCACACTCACGATTAACGCCCTACAGGAGTTTCTATAGTGTGCAGTGTTTCATTTCACATACAGCTGGCTGTGTGTGTGCGTGCGTGATCTTTAGCCAGCTGTTTCTCATGCTGTTTGTTGCCGTGCTGTGCAGAGAGTCGTCTCCAGGCCCAGGAGGACATCAGAGGGCCTCTGTCAGAACTACAGCAGGAGGTGCTACCAGATATCCAGGACCAAATACAGGATTATAGGTACAGTCACAAGGAGTGTGTGTGAACAAGCGGGTGTGTGTGCATGCATGTTTGTATGTGTATGCTAAAGTTGTTGTCCTGATAGGAACAAGCAGACAATGGGGCTGGGCTCTCTGTTTGGGGAGGGAGACCTTCAGAATCTGGATGGAGACCCTGCTAAGGAGAAGCAGGTGGTGGACAGACAGGTGTCTGCACTTTGGGAGATACTGTGAGTCCCCGACATTCCCTGTCTGTCTGCCCCGTCACTGCCTGTCTGTCTGCCCTGTAACTCCTTGTCCACCTCATCACTCTGTGCCATTTTTAATTAGGTCCGTGATTGCCCTAGAACAGACAACATAACAAACTCCTTTGCTGTACAATGTAGTGCTTAAGCTCAAAGGTTGTTTCTGATACTGTGGCAGTCATGACATCATGCAGTTACTGTACGGGTCACATGATTTGACATGAGCATGAAGCTGGCGTGTGTGACAGAAAGCTAACGCTCTTCCTCTCTTTCAGGTCTAAGCACGAGGAAGACAGGAGGTATGCAAATTATGTCCTTTTGTATATCCGCAAGATATAGCGAAGCTGTTGCAAATGTGTAGTGAGCACCTGTTATACTCACTTGTGTGTGTGTGTGTGTGTGTGTGTCTGTGTGTCTCCAGCTCACCGATAGCCTCTGCCGTGCTGCTCTACCTGCGCCACGCTGGCATCAAGGTGCGCGACTCACGCCACCTCCCTGGCCTGTCGATCGAACGGGACAAGTGGCTCCCTTTCTTTCCAAAGACCAAAAAGGTAGCGGGTCATGCCTGCAGTGACCGCACAGCATAACTGCCCCCTTTTTGTTTATCTACTGAAATTGACCATGAATTTAAATTTAAAGACAGGAGAAAACTAGTTTGCACTAAGTTTTGAAAATGCATGCCCCCGTGTGTGAGATTAGCAGTGGATTATTTGATTTAAAAATATCGTGTTTTCTGCACTTTCTTAGCTTAGTGGTGCAAAGAAAGATAAGGACGGAGAGGACAGGAAGAGGAACCCCATTCTGAAGTATATCGGCAAACCCAGGAGCACCTCTCAGTCCAGTACGGTCACGCGCGCGCACACCCGCGAACGCACACGCCTGCTTTCCTGTACAGAATCTTCATGTCGTTTTTGCATGTGGTATTATTACAGTTTCTTTTAATGATTTCTCCTCCCCCAGTTGTGACTTTTAATTACTTTTAAATAGATTTTGTGACTTTATTTAATCATGGCAGTTTTGTTTTGTTTTGTTTATAACCATTTCTGTTTTCCAGTGTTCCATGTCCCGTTATCTCCCGCCGAAGGTATTTTTGGTTCTGCTGCTCATTTTGAGTTTGCCTTTAATTTTGTTTAAGTTTATTTGTGCTTAAGTTCTGGTGCACTTGTTCTGTCACCTCACAGACTTTGTGTCAGTTCATTGTGCAAATGATGGCGTGTTGATAGGCTGCCTGTTGTTTTCCTCCTTTCCTACTGGCTCACCCGTGTTCTCGTGAAGTGCGAAGCGGGAATGTGCGCAACATAATCCAGCAGTTTGAGAACCACCAGCCCGACCCAGCAGAGGGCACTAGTGAGGAGCAGAGGCTTTCATCCAGTAGCCTGGGGGACGAGGTTTTGGACAGATCCAGGTAGGAGTGTGCTTGTAGCTGCTTGTCTGATCTGACTAATGTGTGCATTAACGTGTGTGTGTGTGTGTGTATGTGTGTGTATGTGTGTGTGTGTGTGTGTGTGTGTGTGTGTGTGTGTGTGTGTGTGTGTG
>JABJVR010001712.1:0-18672 GCA_025773905.1 Chitala chitala
ACACACACACACACACACACACACACACACACACACACACACACATATATATATATATATATATATATATATATATCAATTTAAGACAGACAATGCTTCTATAGCTGGAGCTGTAAATCTGCATACCTTTACAACTCTCAGAAAGGATAATATAATGTATTACACTTAGTCAGTATACATTTTCTGCAAAAATGTGTGTATTGTAATGGTCAAGCTGCCAATAGTGCCTACATTTTGGAAAGGTAGGATTTAATTCTGCAAAGCTTAACAGAAATGACCTGAAACCACCAAATAAATGACACGCATATTGATAATAACAGTAAAGCCTCATTGGCTCTTTCCAAAGCACTGGAAGTGGAAATACACATTACCTAAACCTTCTGTGATTTAAATACCTGCACCAAGCTTTCCCCTAGACAAATAAACCACAGAGAACCAGGAAGAACAGGTCACAAAAATATAAAAATCAACTATTTTATCCTTTGAATCTGGGATGGAAAACATGCAACTTTGGAGCTGTGGAGATACAGATGGTTTTTGTGAAGCCTGCAGTAAAATAGTGAGGATAAGAAACACGTGTAAGTGAATGTAAGTGAATGTAAGTGAAGATGTGAGCTGAGGAGGCCTCAGCACATGAAGATAGTCACATCATATCCTTCTGTCTCCCCATCAGGTCATTCATCTATTTAGACCTAATAATATTTCCACTGATTGAGAGAAACCTCAAATCAAATTATAGCAATATTAGTTAGTAAAAGAAGTTGGGAGAGTAAAGGATTTATCTTTTTCCATCCTGTTCCTCCTTGATTTCTTCCCCTTATCCGGTCGTGATCTGGCGATGATAAGGCAGTAAATGGCTCTATAACTCACTTACACTGGTTGCCAGCGTGTGTCGTGGAAGATGGAGCTTCATCCCTTTCTTAATAAATGGACGTGTTTAAAGCTGTGGAGCAGCTGTACTCCCTCAATTTTGATTCGGACAAACCGCCGCACATACGCTGTGTGACGGAGGTGGAAAGCTTTTGCACGTGGGTCCAGGTGCGAACCGGCGTACATCTGGAGGGTGTTTGTGACAAAGGTTGCATCCTGAGGCAGTGTTAAAAGATGTAAAAAAAAAAATCGACATAGGTAATTTTAACAATGCGAATGTATTACAAATAATGTACAGATGATCACGGTTATATATTTTTGGTATCTGGTATCTGGTATCTGGTTCAGAAACACTGCAATCACTTTAGAGATATTATGTGTATGAGCTATATTAAAATATCGACTAGACAGTCTACACTTTATGGACGTGATCTGTTTCCTGGCTGTTACAACAGAGCAGAAGCATTTCGGGTGCCCTTCAACAATACCCAACATAAAATGCGAGTAAATAGACTGAGATAAGATACTGAATATGCTAAAGGTTGCATTTGTTACATTTGCCGCTGAGTTTTACACTCTAAACAGTAAGCAAATAAATTCAGTAAGCAAATAAATTTATGTGTAACAGGTTTTTGTGAGTTAAACTGGGCAAGATGTTTGGAGAATTTCTTATCCCAGCAAAACAGCACTTTGAAAAAGTGTATTTAATGAGTAAAATTAAACAAGGCTTGCAGTAGGTAACAAATAGAAATGTGTGGCAACCCATCACGAATGGAACTTGCTTAGGGCCTCGGTTATGTCATTATATAACTTTAATATGACTGTTCATCACAGAGACGTTGCTCTGTTTTAAACAGTAAATACAAAGCTGTCACAAAACGTAAGTGAGTGTCTGGATAGAGATGGCTACTACAGTGCTGTGGGCTGTACTTCACGGTGCAATTTTGCTCTCTGAAGTGGAAAAATGAACAAGCAAAAAGTTCTATATGCCTGTGGCATGGTGTTATTGAAGTGCTCCATATGTAGCCTGGTACATGCCATATGCTTCCCGGGGTTGTATCTCAGTTACCGAGGCAATACGAATCAGCACAACCTACAGAAAAAGGGTGGCTGTACGTTCAGAGAGTCAACAAAATAATGGGAACGCTCAGTATAAAAAGAGTAACTAGAATGTGTGAGGTGTTAAATGGCAAACAAACACATGTGAAATTGCATGATATTTTGCTGATTTCTAGCTAGTATTAGTTGATAGGTATAACAAAGATTTTGCATTTGGTGCTTTAATATATGAGTTATCAGTGTTATGTGAGCCAATGAACATTTACAGAGGCCAAAGAGGCAGTGGCTGAAATGCAGATGCATAGGTTAAAAAATAAAAAAGATGTTATTTATTGTCTCAGTGGGGATGACAGAATGTGTCAAACATGGACAAACTGCATCAGCAAAGAAGAACGGTAAACCAGCAGTAACTGGCACAGTTAATGTGACAGCTGCTAAATGCAACAAAAGTGTAGCCTCAGAAATGACCACAAAATTGATTCAACTCTGTGACTCGAACGCAATAAAAACTGCAGCGTGTTTTGTGTTGAGTGTCACAAAGCTAAAATTTATGGCAGGGCTGCTATTCGGTAACCACATGTATCCAATACTAAATGCTATTGATGCATATCCTACAGTAAACAATACAAAAGCAGGTCCCATGATCAATGGAAAATATGCAGCATGGAGTAATAAGTCATTGTTTATCCTCTTTCCTATTTGAAGAGTGAACTCAAAGAATGATTTCAACCTACAAGGTCTGCCACCCACCGCTAAACATGGCGGATGATCTGTAATGTCCTGACATGGGCAACACATCTTGTAGAACTCATTAGGTCTCATTACTGCCCCTCATGCATGGTAAGAAATAACTAGCAAACATATTAGACCACTTTACAGAACCAGACACATCTTACATTGCAGACATTTCTCTCTCATGATATTGTCATATTCCATGAAGAAAATGCTTATGTTCACAATGACAGACACATTCAAGCCTGGTTTCATGAACACCAGTATCAAGTCATACAATTTCAAGTCAAACCACATTTCCTTTCTAATCACCAGATCTAAACATCAATGAAGCTTTTATGAGAAGCTCTAGAACACAAAGTATAATGTTTTTCTGTCTCTCGTCTCTCAAAGGTATTAAGGCTTTTCTTATTGAATGATGGCTGCAATATACCCTGGTACACAGATCAGGCCATGTAAAACTTTCTTCCTAGAAGGACTTACTTCTTAAAAGGTCCTCAGCACTACTATATTATTACGAGTGTCTTATTTTGACTACAATTTTTACCTTCTGTCAGGATGGAGAAATGTTCTGGCATAATAAATTATAAGTGGTTATTTAAAAAACCATGAAGGAATAGGGTACTACCTTACTATGCTGTGCTGTTTGAAGATGGGCCTAATTGCTGGTCATTGGGTTTTACTGATTAAAACAAAACATTATAATGGTATATACATAACACAAGGCTACTTAACAGTCCTTCAATTATACTTTGGGTTACTGCGCTTGAATGATTAAATAGTGAATAACTTAAAAGCCATTCACAGCACAGCAACCCAAAGAGCACAAACCATAAAGCAGCACAAATCAAAGGAATAAGGCAACTAAAATTCAAATTCAATCCAATAACTAATGAATTGTAAAAAAAGAGCAGACACCATAAATGTATGTTTATAAATAGACCTGGTCTTGCCATCTGTGGATGCCTGTCTGCTCCAATCGTATAATAGTTTCCTTGACTTTTTTGTAGATCTTAAAATATTGTAATATGGGTGATTTGGCAAGCTGATATTTTATGTCCATAGAAACAGCAATATAGGATCACTTTACAGAACCATAAAAATATATAATAAATGAGATGTTGCATGACAAAACAGGCAGAAACGGGCAACACAGAGTCCTATGGTCTTAATCAGTTTCATATTCACATGTGCTACTTAATCATCATTCTTTCTCGATTCTGCAAGTTACCTTGCATTTTTCATGTTGTCTGATTGACTGTAATCTTACCTGTTTTTCTCAGGCATAACGATTGCTTTTTGTATTTGGATGCTGGTGGGGAATTTGCTCTGCTGTCTTAGTCTATTGTATTCTTTCCAGAAAAAATAAAAACACAACAATTAGGTTCACTCACAAAGTCTGCCTCATGTTTGCTGCTAAACTATGGCAGCAAGAAGGAGACAGCCAGGGACCTTATGATCAGTAGGCTTTGTACCTGAGACACAATATGGCTCCAAAGTACGAGATTAAAAAATATATAATAATCATATTTAGATTGTTGGAGTTTTTTTGGTGAGTGAAACATTTAAGAAAGGAATTCATCAGTTCTCTGCTCTATGAATCCAAAAGTTGTATTTCTTTCAGAATATCCTGAAGCCTCTAGGACTTTGTACTTTATCTTACTACCTTTCTATATAAAAACACAAAATGTATTGCTGAGTCTATAAAATAAAAGGTTTTAAGCAGGTGAAACTTAATTTACCCCAGGAACAAAACTTGGTAATCAAACATAAGACAAAGTATCTACTGAAATATCTTAGGTTGGTAAGAACAGTTGCATAAAATTGTATGTACTACATGATTACACTTCATTATTGAATTTCAATTCAATTCAATTCAATTTAGTTTTGTATAGTGCCTTTCACAACAAGTTGCCTCAAAGTTCTTTAATTGCAAACCTCAAAAAATATAAACCAAACTTAAAAAATGTTCTCAATAGCAAAATTTACCAAGTATCACTTCAAACATAATTTATATAATATTCACAAAAATATATATTTTGAACAATCAGGATTTGCATCATGCCACCGTGGTACAAATATGCCAATTAAGACATTTTTGAATTGCATACAAATTAAATTTGCATGGGTCATTGAGTTACTATGTTTTTCTTGTGTCATACAAGTTGTTAATGAAAATTCCTACTACCCTTTTAATTGTGTTACAGAAATAATTAATTACTCTTAAGCTTGTAGCTCGAGGGTGGCAAAGGAAACTTACTCATATACAAAGTTATTAATCGTGTCTAAATTCAGTCATCAAAAAAGAAAAGTTTTGATCCTCAGTATATGTTTAACAAAAGGACATTACGCAAGTATTATGAAAGTATTTCCCAACCGTTTTACTGAGGAACATGGATCCAGTTCCTCTTCAAATGTGAAACAATAAAAAAAACAAATATATTTTAAAATCCAGATTACCCAACTGTCTTCCATCTGAGCATTCATTATTTTAGATGAAATTAAATGTTCATTGTTGCACTAGACGGTCCCTCTGGTCAACAAAAATGTAATCATAGCAGTAAAGCAACATTGTTTTGTCTTTCCTGTGATGGTTGTAAGGTTGCCTTTGTCTTCACAAAGAGCCTCTATAAATTGTCAATACTCTTGTAGAAAAAGAACCCAGAAAAAACATACTTGCTTATCATTTGCACCAGGATGTGGTCAGGATCAGTATTCTATTCAAACGTATCATTGTCACTAAATTGTGCTTTTGATTTTCTGTTTGCTTTATATTACCTTATACCACGGCTTTGGTAAATACTCGATTTTAATTACCCTAGAAATGTCTCATAGGTGTGCATTAACTTGAAAACACATACATACTTCCGGGAAGCCTGATAATCCTATATTAATGTGCGCTTAATTTGTTCAACAATCCAAATCCATTAAAAGGACTTCCAGTGAGTAGCTTGACCAAATGTTCTATCCTTACAAGGATTATCATTTTTCAGGGGTCACTGAAATATTATTAAATATTAATTCAAAACATTTTTCAGAGAAATTTACCATGAATAGATTTTTAAAATTATGATTTACTGCTTGCATGCCACTGTATACAGTACGGATAATAAACCACTCCAAATGAGTATAGTCCAACAAAAACGATCAATTCCAACTTGGTTACTGGCATCACACCAAGTTGTCAATGATTATTCTCGAGGCACACCATCTCTTGTTGTGGTTTATCTCTTACTTAAGGCTAATTCATTCAGCACCACCACTGTTTGTTACTGTAATGATTAAGGACATGAACTGAAGCAAGGAAGGTCTATGTGCAGAGAGTTCATCTAACAGATGTGTAGAACAATGAAAAAACAAAACCAAAAACGACACTACGACGACCAAATTAATACTAAATAAACATAACTCAGGAACTTGGAAGACATGATGGAAAAGCCTGGACATGAGAAAGGGACACAAAGCAAGACCAGGAAGAACAACCGCAAAGTGTGAACAGCGATGACTTAAATACCAGGCAAAGTAAAAGCACCAACCCTATATGCTCACAACGGCAAATGGCAAAACAAGGAACCAAAGGCAGGAGAATGAGAGGGTGCGGCCACACAAAAAGCACAACTCAGGCAAACCAAGACAGTTATATCAATACAATACAATGTAGAGACATTTTCAGGTCTTACCCAAGCCTTTGTTTTCAGCATTAATGGCGGGAAAAATTACCAGGGAAGTTAAGCTGAATGATGGGTGGGAAATACTTGTGTGGCCAAAATATCATAACACACAATCTTAGGTTAGAAACCTAATTAACTGTATAGATCACAATTGTTTACGTTTTGTTAGTTACAAACCAACCATACTGACATGTATTTAGTACTATGTTAATTAACTATTTAAGCAGCAATCCTATCCTTACAAGAAACGCTGCTTGTAGCATTATAATAAAACAATTATTTATGTGGTGGCTCAATGGGTAGAACATCAGACTTCTGTCTAGTTACCTCAGAATGTGTGGAAGATGCTATGGCTGAGGAAATGTGTTTGTACATGTATACATAGTCAGGTTTTTGTTTTATTTGGGGTTCTATCATTTCAGGTGCTGTAAAGATGGCATGTGTTACAAATTCTGTATGCCATGCCTGTTTATTTGTGCAGTTTACTTCCACATGATACAAATGCAATATTCTAGCAGTCCCATGGTATTTAAATATCAATGAAGTTTTAGTTCAAGATCTAGTAACTAAATTCAGATACACTGAGACAGACAATAAACAAAGACAGTGCCAGGACACTACACAGGCTAACACTGCTTTGCTTCACATAGAGCTGTTCTTGTTATAGTTCAGTTGTAGCCTCCAAAACATAGAGGAATCACATGAAAGACCCTTGCCGGTTTGTTCTATCATTATAATTAAGTGTAGTGCTAAACTGTGATTCTTGCGATAACTCTCAAAGGCATATCACAGAGACAACTACAACCGGTCACAATAAAGTATCATCGTATCGCCCACCACGAAGTCCATGTATTCCACATGGTAAACAGACCATTTATGTGCTCACATGGAATTGACCTGATGCATTCTAGCCAGTGTTTGAAGTAATAGTTACTTTATTTGACTGACAATAATATATGTGGACTATAGTCACTTGAGTGTGCAAAGGTCACCATAGTTCAGATTGGATTTTAGACAACATAAATTGTTAAATGCTACCTTAGACTTATGAGGTTAATTTTTCCATTGAGTATGGTAAACGTAATCCATATGACACCTTATCTAATTACTTCCCAAATGAAATAAAAAACATATTGGGTATTCAACTAAATATACTGACTCTACAATTGCTACATGAATCTGAGAACTGTGTATATAAAAAAAAAAATTTCCCTACTGTGTTTGTATACCATTTTCCTAATATCACCTTCTAGTTACTTCAGTTACTTTAGTTAACTGATCGTTTAACCTTTGTTCACTTAGATAAAACTTAGGTACACAATTTATGAATTCTAAAAATTGATGTATATTTGCATAATTGTTTTTGCTGTGGGTTAGAAGCATGGCTCTTTCTTATTAGATTGTTAACAATTGATTGAATAACATTAAACTAAGATAATCCTCTGCAAAATGAGGCATGTCCAAAATAGGGTTTGTCAAAATGGGGCATGTCCAATGGGGTGTCCAGAATGAGCCCTCTGCCCAAATGACTGTGCTGAAAGTTCTGATCGCATATCCCATAGTGAAAGTGCCTAGCTGAAAAAAAAGTGGGATAATGACAGTGGTTTTGGCTTCAAGCAGTGGTTACGGGTTACGGCCTAATAAAAATTAAAGATTTGGGAGGAGTGTGGTTAACAAGGTGAGCATTACCCTCTGGATACAGCCTTGGATCTGCCTATTGTGTTCAGACAATTTTTTTAAATTTAACTATCTGGTAAAGACTGGAAGTCCAGCTGATATATAATTGCATTCATTTATTTGTTTAGTAATTGAGTGATTCCAGCCATAATACCTGTGCTTCAGCACAAATCAGAAGATGTTGAGGTACAGTCTTTGGATTATTTGGACAAGTAGCAACAGTTCCACCAAGTTCAAGGAAATGAATCACTTCTGGGATAACAAATCTTTTTTTTTACTTCCTGTTAGGAGTGGCACAAGGTACAGAGCAGACAAAAGCAAAGAATGAAAGAAGTATTTTACTATTTTTCAGTCTTCAGTATCAGTCTTTCTGGATACACTAAAACAAGTCTGATGTGGACTTCAGTAATATGCTTTTTTTGTGTTTCATTCATCATCCATGAATAAAGCAATCTCAGCTGTTAGTGAAATCTAATTGTAAGAGCCATTTTGGAGTCAATTTATTGTGAGGTGTTGTTTGTTATGCTATTGAATTCAATCATATAACTTTAGTGTGCCATTAGTCGTTAGAGGATATGTTTATTATTATATTGCCGTAGGAAAGCGCTTGTGCAAAGCAGAATACATTTGTAAAAGACCAACACAGGGCATTAGCAAGAGAGAACGTTTTGTTGGTCTTGGATCAAAACAAGCATTTAATCGTGTAAGAATTTAACCATGTTAGCGTGTACTCGTGAAAGCCCATGTAAGTGCGTATAAGGATCTGATCATGTAAGAATTAAACCGTGTAAGCGTATGTGAGTGTAACGTGAAATGTGTAAAAGTGTTCTCATATGGAAGAAGCTAACATGCATATTGAATGTATACGTAAAACTTGTGAGAAACCTGTGATGTTTACATGGTACTGGACCGGACGAACAAAGTTGGACTCTATATTCGATACTTCCTTCTGTTTGCTTTAATAAAACTTTCAAGGAGCCACAAAGAAGTTGAACGTGTGAGTATGTCTTTATTCCTGTCACATGCTACACAGCTACCGACTCAAAGACTAAAATGCCATGAAGGTGGTTAGTGTGGTAAAGCAGCCATTACACTAATTTTACCTAACAGAGGAGAAAAAAACTGAAGAAAAAAAAAACTATCCTCAAACCATGAATGAAATGAATGACATCTTAAAACATCTGAAAAAATCTTTAGTGTTTAAAGGAGTAACAAAACTGTGATAATTGAGACAATTAAGAAAAAAAAAATACTGTATAAACCATAATTGTATTTGCATTTTCACTAGAATTATGTACTGTTTATGTAGCACATCTGATGCCACATCTCAACCATCTGTGTAATATTGTAGCAATTTCTGTTTTCAGTGGGTTCTCACAAATTTACCTGAATTGCATAAGGTGCAGCATAAATTTTCCTTCTAACTTTAAATTGATTAAAACAACGGAGCAGCCTAAGACATTTTCAGTAAAAACACCATGTTGCATATTATACGTTGTTTTAGGCTCTCTGTGGAGTAGTTGTTCTCATCACCACAAAAACAGGGACCTTTTCCTTCCAAAGTGGCAATTAAACAGCACTCAGCCAAGAGTACATGGCCTTAGCATTAAACTATTTAACTATAAATACAGTCTTTAAATTTCTTTAATTATACATTTGCTAAGTATTAATGGTTTGCTTATAAATTCACATTTGCTGTCAAAGTTTCATTTTTCTTTTTTAGTGTATGTCCAATAAACTTGTCCAATTTTATATTTGTTTGCAGCTTTCACAAGGTCTTTTTGTAACAAATGATATGTTCCCTAGTGTCTTCCTGTCAGGACTGTGGTAGCTCCTTCTGACATAACCCGTCTGTGCATACTGTACATTCTAAACTCCCAATCATTTACAACATCTGGTTGGCATTTTAATGATTCTAGTTGCAATTAACCATCTCCAGCACTTGCCCGAGGTGTGCCCTACACTGCCTCTGTCAAGGGTGATAAAAAAACGTAGATGCTGAATGTGCACATTGCCTTGCAGATATCTTTTTGTGTCTCTGATAATTTGCATTTATAAAAATGAACAGGTATGAGGAAGACAAAACTGTAGGACGATGTAGTACACAGTCCAAGGATTCTGAGTCACAGAGACTCTCAGCACACTGTCCTTATGCAAGTGTCAGGCCTACCTAACTCTCAATATGTGATGACAACATGAGCTATTTTCTGCTGCTCATTGTAAAGATGTTTGACATTTTGGATTATTTTTTTTTTACCTCTTTTGAAAATTTTATTGTTACTCTTTAAATGTGCCTACCTTACATTCTCACAGATAGCATTAATGCTGCAAAAATTTTCCACCCACACATTCAACTTTAGTAAGTTCCCCACCGTTTTTGTGCTAGCAGTTAAACTTAGTGTGTTCCTTGTTCAAAATTAAATTTTATCTCATTGTGGCCAAGTTTTTTTTTTTTTTTTACTTCTCATGCTGATTCATCTCAAGCATTTTTTTATGTTACACGCCCATTGATTTCACATTTAATTCATTTTAAAACCACTTATAGGAGTCTGGGTCGTGGGGCAGCCTGGAGTCTGTCTCAGGAAACACAGGTTTGTCTTGAATGAGACAGCAGACTATCAAATGACATTCGCACCCACCCACATTCTAAGGTTAATTTTGTGTTGCCAGTTGACATTAACTGTGTGTCTTTTGACTGTGGGAGGAATTTTGTCACTCTCAGAGGAAAACCACTAAGGTGTGGGAAGATCATGCAAACTCCACGCAGCCACATGGGGCGCGGGACCAAAATGAAAACCCACATCACGGGAAATGACATCGATGACAGGATTCACCGCCCAAATTTCACACTTATGTAAAACAAATTTAGAATACCTTTGTCTTCTGAGTTTTCACTGTCTCTCCTTTATGATCACTGATAATAGCATGTGCTGGGAGCACTTTAGCACCCAGCTGTTGAATACAGAACTTCGTGAGAATTTCAAGGGGGTATGTTGAAAGTCCACCTGTGTATGGTGTGAATTTATTTAAGGATTCAACTGGAAGCTGGAGGAGGGAAATTACATCCTCTTAAAACAAAAACTGCATAGTGGTCTGGGGTGGATGCCCCACCTCCAACATCATAGTACACTGGCAGGATTTTGTGGTGACGTGGGTGCTATAATGCTGAGTGATTTTCAGCATATCCTCTCATACGAGCCCCGCAAGTCAATAACAGGCCTACAGGACAGGCATGCTGTACAGGGTGGATATAGCCCCTCTCCTATCAGGTAACCTGGAATGTCAACACCCTAGCTGCACTTCACCTCTCTACAGAGGTTCCCCAGGGAATCTCAGGGAGGTGTAGCTCTTAGGACCGTCCTCTTCCTCCATTATATAGAATATCCAGTTACAGTCTCTCTATGGTTACCAGGTTTCTTCATGAATGTCATGCTGCCCAGGACCTGGATTATTTTACACTGAAACATTTCAGAATCTGAAAAACAAAAAGGAATCCAGTAATAAAAGACATTTCATGTGTACATCCTGTATCCTCAGTGTTAAAGGGTGTTATTTTCAAATAGTATCTCATTACAAAATATCGATTATCGCATTACAGAAATCTGTAACGTAATCTGATATTTTACTCAAAGTTAATAAAATATTCATATTATTTTTGGAAAACTTTTGGATTACTGACATTTGTTTCATAAAAAAAAAAACAGTGAAGGTGGCACATAAAAAATAAAAACCCGAATGGATCACCTTCCGTAATGACTCACCTGTCTTTTTTCTATTGAAAACCTTATTTTCCTGTAAATTATTTCACAGTTATCCATAAAAAGTAATGGTTTGAAAAATAATCATACCTTCAACTGCATATCTTGATATTTATTGTGTCCCAGTAGAACAATGATATACTATTGGAACCTGACAAAAAAGCCAGAGAGATAAAATAAAATACGATGGCAACTTTATTTTGGGGGTGGGAAAAAAGTCTGTATGGCAGTGATCCCTAAAGCTGTCTGCCTTTTTGAATATGCCTGCCAAACATTAAACCACAGCACAAGCCAAGTATTCAACCAACAGCCATACAATATACCTACTCTGCTTATGTCTTTGTGCACACCACACTGTGAAATGTGAAACTATAATACACTTAATAACATTACTGCTGTTATTCTCCAGCACAAGGTCTTATTGTCACAATCATTAAACAGAAATAGTAAAATAAACGCATAATCAATTCATTCAGTTTAGCAAATTGTCATGAAACCCAGTTTCTCTGTTTGTGTTAATGAAAAAATCAAAGATGAAATGTTTCATAGCCTGTCCTATACTCATATTTAAAGAAAAAAGAAGTAATGTATAAAGGAGCATGATACAATAAGGGTAGTGTAATGAAGGATTGTGCTGTGCTATTGGTGACATCAGCCTAGGGGGGAAAGAAAGAACAGGACAGAAGTGCTCTCTATAAGGCATCAGCACATTGCAGCTTCATACCCATAGGGATAAACTGTACCTATGAGGCAAAAGAAAAGACAAAGTTTGCTGAAATATAGACAAGCGTGCCTTCTGTTTGCTGGCAACACGAGGAGATTGCACATAGCAGGATATCACAGCTGACCTGGGATGAAAAATATGACGCCGTATAAAATTATGCGCCGGCCAATTCTCGGCCCACACTTTAAAGGAATATAGACAGCAATCTAAAATGTCGCTGTTAGTTGATCACGTCTGCTGGAAGCTTCAGGTGTCCTACCCTTGATCTAAGGCCACATGATCGCCACTGAACCGGAACAAGGCACATGTGTAACTGATTGAATTAAGAAGCAAAATTATACACCTGTAAATTTGAAAATAAATCGTGATCTTTCCGGTTATCGTATTTAAACATTTATATACATAATTAAGAATTAAGCTGTTAAAGCTGAATACTGTACTACACTAATTCTGAGATCGAGATGATTAGTATGAGTGAGAGAGGGTACAGTGACTCAGCAGGTAGTGTTGTTACCTAACACCCTCAGTACCTTGGATTTCATTCTGGCCCTTGGCAATGAATGAGTGTCATTTGCATGCCTCCCTAAACCTGTGTGGGTTTTTTCTCACACTCCAAAATCACATTGTTCAGAAGAGTTGTTCACTTTAACCCAACTTTAATTCTAGCACAGAGTGGTTATAATTAACATTTCCTTACTCAGTGCTCTCTGGAGGTCGAAACAATAAGTGAAATGGCACAATAATTTGTACATATACTACTTAAGGGATGGGGACAAGGATTCTGTGTCTAAAAATATGTATTTTCCATTGTACAAATGCACATTTTCAGATTTTGGACTGACAATGTTCATCAATTTTAAACATACAGGAAACTGCTAGATAGAGACATTATTTTATTTTCAACACTATAATCACAACACCTTAAATACATGTACTGCTAAGTATATTTTGTTTATATTACATATCTATGATACTGTTTTTATTTAGTTATGCCACTTTACTCATATTTTGGGAGCTCTCTCTTACAATTTTTCACTTTCCTCAATTAACTAATTAATGTGCGCATGTTTGTTTGTGTGCACTGAGGACACATTTCTAATAACACACATGTAGAGCTACGAATATGGACATTATGACTTACGTCTGTGTTGATGATAAAGAACCATAATCAAATTTTAAACACACGTCTTACATGCACTGCAGACACAGTGTAGGCTGAGGTTTTTCCTTAGTTCTCTGTCAGTCAATCACAAACTACTTTTCCGAGATATTTATATAGACCTCATAACTAAAAATGAACTGCCCTATTAAGTACTTAAAAGCTTGCATTGCACTTATGTGAAAAAGACATCTATTAATGTGTCTGTGACAGCAGTATATATAATTTAATAAAATGAATTCTATGACAAGGTAGTTTGGCAGATAGGTGAAAACCTAACAGTCACAAAGAAGGATCTTTGGAAAGGCTCCGTTGCTAGTTCATGAATTTAGTGAATAACATAATATTTCTGTTTCTGAATTCTCCCAAGTTTATATCTGCTTTAATCCACGAACACATTACGCAAGCACAAAGCCTTCATTCAGCATTGTCATGCTAATCATTCTGTTCCATGCATCAGGTTGGTCCCAATTGTCTGTTTTTGTTCGCTGTTTTATAAAGGCTTCAAAAGTGGTATCTGCTTAAAGTTAGCGTGTCTTTGTTTCCATGACAACACGTTTTGTTTGCCTTATATGAATCACTTAATTAGAGAACCTGCTAAAGCCCCAGCGACACTGACGATTTTGCTGTCCCATATGAAATGCAGCTCATTTGAACTGGCTCCATCATATCACTGCGCCATGTGATTTGGAGTTGATGCCTCCACGCTCCGTTATGCCCGTTAAGCTTTGAAGCCGCAGCTCAATTAAAATGAACTGCGTTCTGTCAAAAATCTGGCTTCATCTCAAACCCATCATGCAACAAAGAATGAGTATATGCCATTGAAAACAGAACAAACATGTTGTTAGCAAAACTGTTTGTTCACCGTTTATGTGACAAATGAGATGCTGCAAATGGATTTGTAACCAAGTTTACATACGTATGCACCTTTATATCCATGCATACATTTAACAGCTTTGATGAAAATTTATAAAAATATGTGATGTATTGATGCAAGACTTTTCCAAGGTCATGTGATCTTAAAGCATAAATGTAAGAAAACAGATCAACTCTGGTGAGATTTGACTTCCAAAGTCATGAATATGCTAGCAGTATTAACACAGATTCATAAGTCTTTAGCTTTGCAGTTAAAAAAATATATGTTAGTTTCATTTACCCTTAATATAACTTGCACCAAATATCAACATGAATAAGACATACACATATGTTTATTTCTTTAATGTCATCTTGCATATAATCCACTCAGTTGACCATACTTATTTTTAGCAGGCTAATACATCTAATGAGGGCCAGCTGGACCTCATTAATTGGGGCGTCTGCTAGAACGGCGATCAGTTGCCATAGCAATGTGAAGCAACTATGATCCAGCATCATTCTGTAGTTAAACCTCCAAAATATCCACCAGTAAAGGGCTGGGATAAAAAAAAGAATAAAAACACTACATAAATTTAGGTGCAAACAAGTACTGTATTTTATATTTTGAGAAATGTGGATAGAATTCATACCCAAAAAGCACATTAATTTCAGTACTGATTCATGGAGATTAAACCAAAAATGAGCACCAGATTTGTTATAATTTAAATCATTCTGCTAGTTCATAATTTAAAATACTGTCCGTGTTCTTAATCCTTGAATTTTATTCTTTCATTTGAACTCAATGGACCTCTTAAACCTTTCAGGAATTAAATAATTTCAAATGTTGGGCCATTACACTATATCTGTAGGCCAATATAAATATTTCAATTTCATGTGGACAATAAAAGCATTGTATTAAAATATATACTATTCAAAGATGAATTATATTGTCAATAGTAACAAAATAAAGTACGAGAATTTTTTTTTTGTTTGGACAAAATCCTTATTTTATTACATAGGCATACACAGAAAAAAAAGATAAATGAACTTGGTGCAGTGCAAAAATTAACTTTGCTTTTTCATAATTGTTTTTAGTAGGTTAGATATGCTGTGCTTGAAGTTCGCCAGTACTGTTTGGTGCATAATATTGGCAGTAAAGGTCTTTTACTAAATAGAGTTCTAAATTTGGTTTCAGATACAATACCAAAAGTTATGCATGCCAATATGCCAACATACCAAAATGGAGATTAGTGGAATTTCCAAAACAAGGGGATTACTCACAGTTTATAACACATCCTCTCATTACATTTTGCAATCACTGCAGTTCTTGGCAACATCTTCAATATCTGTGTGCCCACCTTGTGAACCTCTGAAAATACCAAGGATCATTTCTGTCATGAGCTTAACAACTTGACTGGCAGTAGCTCTTCAAACAACATCCTGTTTTGTCTTAGTGCTTCTTATATCAGAGTAATAAATAAATAATAAGAATTTTATTAATTCCAGGGGGGAACTGCACTTAATCCATCCCCAAAGGGAAGCAATGGGCATCCACATGCAGTGTCCAGGGAGCTACATTCAGTGTCTTACCCAAGGACACACCTGGTAGCTGGGCTGGGATTCAAACTAGGAGACTTTCACATCCCACCCTGATCTTCTACCCATTGAGCAACCAGATAGTTTTATGAATGTGGGAAATTACAAGGACTGATGTATGATTGCATCAAGGTGGCCAATGAAAAGAAATGCTCCACTGTCAGTCATTAGCATGTCCTCACTACCATGAAGGACCTGCCTGTGAGGAAGGACCTGGATTATTTCCCGGAGATGGCGTGATTTAGCAGAGTCATCATTTCACTTTCTAACCTCCATAAATCACCAGGTATGATACATTTACCCTGTTAACACCCCTACTGTAGAAGAGTGACCTGTTCAGGTCTGAGGTTTGTTCAAGCCCTTTACTCAAAGATGGATGAAGCAACACAAGTGTTTTTGGCAAGCTAGCATTTCACTTGAGGATTTTTAAAAATGATTATTATATCACTATGTATTTGGTCATTACCAGACCTTAACACTTGGTTTTTTTTTTATACAAAAAGATTATTTTATTGCAGAATGTTGTACAAATGAACAAACATGAGTGTTGCTTAAGCAATGCTATGCCACTGTAGTCCAGGTTTTAATATTATGTCTAGGAAACTGTATGATAAGAGAGCTGGGTCTTTCATTGCAAGGAGCTGGGCTGTATTATGAAACCCTGAACGCCCTGTGTCGGCATGCTCACTGTACTCCCTGTCCCCCACCCAAAACAATAAATACATATAATCCTTAGTATGATGCAGGTCTCCAATCCATCTTTCTCCTCCTTGAATCATTCAGTTCTACCCCCCTACCCTAACCCCACCCATGCTATTGGGTATGCTCTGACTACTTTTGATTGTTCTTGTCCCTTTGACACACAAAAATGTTGGGTCAGTTTCATAGCTACGTCCACTATCCCTCTGTCTGAGCCTTTTTCTCGTATGCTGTCACACCTTGTTTCCTGCTGAGGCTCCAATATTCTGTGCTGAACCTAAGTATTGCTTTTCCCCTCTACAGCTCTTCCACTCTCTCTCTCTCTCTCTCTCTCTTTCTCTCTCTCTCTTTTTACCTCTCTTGCTCCTTGCCTTTCCTCATATGTCATCTGAGTCATAATTGCACAGCAGCGTGGCAGCCTAGAACCCAGTGGTTGTGAAGTCTGTTAAAAAAAAAAATAAAAACATTTAATCACATATCCGCCCTGGATATCTGCTGCCTGGAAGATCTGTATCCTGCACCACCCAGATAGACATATCCTGCAAAAGACTTTGCTCATGCCAACATAAACTATTTGAAATGGACATAATTTCTGCATAATTACATCTTTTGTAGTATCAGTTTGATGTTTCATTATATTGGGATGTTTTACATGATGGCTTCGGGGGTCAATGACTTCAGTTTTCCTCACTTAGAATAAGACATGTTTTCTGTCATATTATTTGGGACAACCAACATATACACTATATTGCTAAAAGTATTGGGACACCTGCCTTTACACACACATGAACTTTAATAGCATCCCAGTCTTAGTCCGTAGGGTTCAATATTGAGTTGGCCCACCCTTTGTGGCTATAACAGCTTCAGCACTTCTGGGAAGGCTGTCCACAAGGTTTAGGAGTGTGTCTATCAGAATTATTGGCCATTCTTCCAGATGCGTATTTGTGAGGTCAGGCACTGATGTTGGATGAGAAGGGCTGGCTTGCAGTCTCCACTCTAATTCATCCCAAAGGTGTTCTATTGGGTTGAGGTCAGGACTCTGTGCAGGCCTGTCAAGTTCCTCCACCCCAAACTTGCTCATCCATGTGTTTATGGACCTTGCTTTGTGCACGGGTGCGCAGTCATGTTGGAACAGGAAGGGGCCATCCCCTAAATGTTCCCACAAAATTGGGAACATGAAATTGTCCAAAATGTCTTGGTATGCTGACCCCTTAAGAGTTCCCTTCACTGGAACTAAGAGGCCAAGCCCAACCCCTGAAAAACAACCCCACACCATAATCCCCCTCCACCAAACTTTACACTTGGCACAATAAAGTCAGGCATGTACCGTTCTCCTGGCAACTTACAAACCTAAACACATCCATCGGATTGCCAGACAGAGAAGCGTGATTCGTCACTCCAGAGAACACGTCTGCACTGCTCTAGAGTCCAGTGGCAGTGTGTTTTACACCACTGTATCCAACGCTTTGCATTGACCTTGGTGATGTATGGCTTGGATGCAGCTGCTTGGCCATGGAAACCCATTCCATGAACCTCTCTACACACTGTTGTTGTGCTAATCTGAAGACCACACGAAGTTTGGAGGTCTGTAGCTATTGACTCTGCAGACAGTTGGTAACTTCTGCACACTGTACACTTCAGCATGCGCTGACCCCGCTCTGTCATTTTATGCTGTTGTTCCCAGTTGCTTCCTCTTTGTTATTACACCACAAACAGTTCACAGTGGAATATTTAGTAGCAAAGAAATTTCACGGATGGACTTATTGCACAGGTGGCAACCTATCACGGTACCACTCTTGAATTCACTGAGCTCCTGAGAGCGACCCATTCTTTCACAAATGTTTGTAGAAGCAGTGTGCATGCCTAGGTGCT
>JABJVR010001714.1:0-18662 GCA_025773905.1 Chitala chitala
AAGGCAGCAAAAACTCTTGCTATTGTTGTTATTGTCTTCATTCTTTGCTGGATGCCTTTTTTTGTTAACTCAATAATTGACCCTTTCATTAACTTTACCACTCCTGCCATTATGTTTGAAACGTTTGTCTGGTTGGGCTATTTTAATTCCACTATAAATCCTATTATCTATGGAATTTTTTACCCTTGGTTTCAGAAATCATTGAAACTCATTATTACTTTAAAGATTTTTACTGCTTTCTCCAGAGATATGAACATTTTTTCTTTAAAAGATGATTGTCAATGACATCAAAAGATCACATTTTACCAGAGCTTTTTTAATTTAATACATAAATAAACTGAAATAAATTCCTTTAAAAATAGGACAAAACCAAATATATGTTTTATATTGTTTTCCTTTGGAGTTGCTTCAAAACTGAATGTCTTAACCCATCTTTACAAAAGTAACAATACTTGCTCTGAAAACATTACAGAACAAACCATAATAAACATCTAGAATAGTAGGTCAGAAATGCCTTCTGTTTCTCATAAAGAATGGCAAGCTGTGAAAGGTGGTTATTGTGGACAGCCATCTGGGAGCATTTCCAGCTTGCCTGGATAGACTGACCCTTGAGATTTCCCTGACTGGCAGAACAGCTGGGGTGGCACCTATGAGTGGTTGGCTCACAGTGGATCAGAACTCAACTTGCCATACTACAAAAGCCCTGAACCTGCATGCCATGCTGCTGAAGTCCACCTGCCAAAGCCCTCGGAAGTTGTCAGTGACCCCTGGATGCCCATCAATGCATTCACTCATACAGTCGCCGAGCTCGCCTGTATTCCCAGCTCACCAACCGCCCAGCCATAAAAATGTGATTGCTTCACACTGCCTGCAGTTGGTGTTATATAGTATTATAGTGTAAAACACTTTCCAACTTTAGAGTTTATTTTACCAGTATTCATTTCACCTTGTTCAAATTCTATAGTAGGTATGAGAGTAATATGGTAGTGTACAATAAACTGAATAAAAAATTTACCTTGAAAATAAAAAGAGCTCATTTGGTTTTTACTGAAATCAAATCCATCTATTACCAAACTGCATGTCCTGGTTATGGTTATGAGTAGCTTGGTGCCTATGGCAGGTAGCCTAGGGTACAATAACAAGTAGCAGTGCATTGACTAGATAGTAAATGTTAAAAGGTAAATATTTTTCTAACTTTTTAGATTTACTGACAATTTAAACATCATGGTTTAAGCCTCTTTTACAAAGTGCATTAAAATATTGCCATAATTTGAAATATTAAAAATTGATGCAATATGTAATACTAGAGAGAGCATATGGGAGGCAGGATCCTCTATGCAGAGTATGTTTATTAATGATACCACAAAGTAATGCTAGGGTGACCCAAAAGGCACAATCCAAGAGATGGGCAAAAAGTCGAGATACCGAGTTAGTCAGTCTGTGACAGGGACATGAGCTGGGAAGCATAAAAGGCAAGGTTAGAAAACAGGGAATTTGGATAGCACAGAGGGAAGCACAAACATGAGAAACCGGTAATCGTACTGCTCAGTATAGTGCATGGAAACGTGATCCTTCACATTGGGCTGCTGTTTGTAGGAGTTTTTCAACTCTTCCTGTTGATGTAGTGCAGCTGGTATGCAACAATGACAGGGGCATTACACAATAGCCTTGTAATTCAATAACATGTCTACTCACATACACCTCTTGAAGAGACTTTCAAATGACTGTCAATATACAATTTCAGTATATGAATAACAGTTTAGCAGGATTTTAAAATTAATTGTTAAATTTTTTTTTTTATGAATTTGCACATATCACAGTTTATAAATCTTTTGTTTCCTACTAAGAGTCTTTCAGTTCTTTGTGTAGGGATTTTTGTCCATAATTCCTTGCAGATTACTTCTAATTTTTGGGTCTCTTGCTCGCACAACATGTTTAAGATCTGCTCACAGATTTCAATGATGTTTAAAGTCATGGGACTATGAGGGCCATTCCAAAACCTTCAGCTTCCTTTTCTTCATTTAGCTGATGGTGACTTTTGAGGCATGTTTCAGACTATATTCCTGTTGGAAAAGAAATCCCCCTTTTAGCTTCATCTTTTTGACTGACTGTGCAACATTAACAACTACCATTGTCTTATATTTAGTGGAAACCATTCTTCCCTCTATTATTTAAATATATAAAGTGCCACTAGATTTTTACAACCCAAAACAAAAAATGTTTTGAAGCCTGGAGTGCACTTTTTGTTTTGAAATGTTTTGAAGACTTGAGTGCACTTTTTGTTTTGAAATGTTTTGAAGACTTGAGTGCACTTTTTGTTTTGAAATGTTTTGAAGACTTGAATGCACTTTTTGTTTTGAAATGTTTTGAAGACTTGAATGCACTTTTTGAGCCCCATGGAGACAGCACTGACTCCATGACAGACTGTGTTACACTAACTTTTATGTGGATAAAACCATCCCCAGCAGGACAGTGCGCTGCTAATATTTGTATGGTTGGGCCCAAACAACAAGCCCTTGATCACCAGTGATTGGAAAGAGCTGCTAAAGGAGCTCCTTCAGGGACAGAACAGAACAACTTGAGAGATGTGTGGTCTTGGATTAAAAAGATAAAAGATAAAGAAAAAATTAAGTTATAAAAGAAACTAGACTGTACTTAAGGCCAGGGGGGACCAGACTGTAGGAAATGTAAGGAGCACAAACAAGCTGAACCAGTTTTGTAACAGGTTTAGTACAGGACCTGCAGCTGCCCCCTCCCTCCTTCTCCCCATCCAACCAGACTCCACACCCTACTCTACTTCCTTCTCTCACCTCCCCAGTGATCAACACCAGCCGCTCACACTGTCGTTATCCACACCCCCAACCCCAACCAGCTCCAACACAGCTCCACTACCTACCCCCAGTTGCTCCACTACATCCAGCAACAAAACTGGACCAATAACCGGACCTGTGCATTTTTACACAACAGACTCCTGCATTCCAGACTCTTACATTACTGTCAATGAGCCTGTATTACTCCACATTTAAAAGTGTTTTTTCCAAAAATATATTGTAATCTATTCTCTGATTTTTGTACAATGTACTCTTTTTCACATTCAATGACATGTTGGCACTTTACTGCTGCCATGTAAACAACATAGCCTTACTGCTGCTGCCACCTGGTCTTTATATCTCCCTTACAATACCTTCTCCATTTATAAGGTCTTAATATTTCTTTTAAATTAGTAAGATATTAGTGCTAGATAAAAGAATTAGTATACATTTTGTACCTGTATTTATATTTTTATTTTCTACTTGTATAATAGTAGACTCAAGGTTATGAATAATGGCTGTGGCTGAGAGCATTCATAGTATTGTCCTGCCTTGTCATTTAGTGAGTTAACTGCTTTCTTTTGTGTCTTGTTTCTTTTAGTTTGGCCTGTTGTGTCTTGTGTCCTTTGTGGTTTGTACTATGATGGTCTTGTATTAGCGCTTCTGAATAAATTCCACATGTGTAACTTGCAGTTAGGCTCGCCCGAAATTCTAGCATCATACACATTTTATATACTATTTCATGGGCAGACGGAAAAATAATTTTGCCACATATGGCTGAGTATATGACAAAATTTGAATTTGAAAACAAGATTTATCATAAAGTATATTTAAAATAAAATGCATGCATGGGATATATATTACCATGGTTACAATATGTAAACATATTTTTATTGTCAAGGTGATGTTAATTTGCATAGTTATTATGTGACCTGCTGCAATAGGGCTGTCTGTCTCAAAGGGGATGTCCCAACAACAGATGTCAACTAAATAAATAATGTAATTTTACTAGAAGAAAGTCACAGTCTCATGAAGGTCCAACTCCTCTCCATCACAAATGCTTTCTAAAATTTTTGACGTTTAATTAGTTAGTTATCGTTGTACTGACAATGAGACTTTCAACAGAGCTAGACACACACCAGTACTGCTATCCAGAATCTAATGGATCCTGCATGAAAGGTACCTACACTGCAGCAACAAAGGCTATATTGTACATGTTCTTTTCCTCGGGGATGGGGATCACAATTGTTGGGAACCTGGTGGTCATCATCTCCATAGCGCACTTCAAACAGCTGCACACACCAACCAACATGCTGGTGATGTCGCTGGCAATGGCTGACCTGCTGCTTGGACTCTTTGTCATGCCCTTCAGTATGATACGATCAATTGAGGGCTGCTGGTACTTTGGAGATACATTGTGCTTGTTGCACTCAACTACTGACATGTTTCTTACATCTGTCTCAATTTTTCATCTAATTTCTATTGCTGTTGATCGATACCAAGCTGTTTGTAACCCTCTCCGCTATCCTACAACAGTGACCATTCCTGTTGCCTGGCTTATGGTAGCTCTCAGTTGGGCTGCTGCTGCTGTATACTCCTATGGACTTCTTTATTCTAAAGACAATGTGAAGGGGCTTGATGATTACATTGCTTCTATAAATTGCTTAGGTAGCTGCAATCTTTTGTATAATGCACTGTGGGGAGCTCTAGATACAGTAATTGGTTTCCTCATGCCTTGTTCTGTTATGATTTGTCTGTATGCTAAAATATTTTTGGTGGCCAGAGAACACGTCAGACAGCTTGGAAGTATGAATCAGCAAACACAAAATAAAGTAGAAACCAACAACAGAAAGTCTTCTAATTCTGAGCGAAAGGCAGCAAAAACTCTAGGTATTGTTGTAGGTGCCTTTATTTTTTGCTGGTTGCCTTTCTTTGTTAACTCAATAATTGACCCCTATATTAACTTTACCACTCCTGCCATTATTTTTGAAGCATTTGTATGGTTGGGCTATTTTAACTCCACTCTGAACCCCATCATTTATGGATTTTTTTATCCATGGTTTCAGAAAACTTTGAAACTCATTCTTACTTTAAAGATTTTCTCTACTCATTCCAGTGATATTAATATTTTATCTCCAAAACACGATTGTTCCTGAAATACATTTTAAATACCTGTATCATATTTAACTAAATATGTTGTATCCAAAAAATTGTATCCGAAATTATATTGGGTGGCATCATTATAATGCAAGGGAATTAAACCATGTACACACATTCGTGAATTTGTTGGTACCCTTCCAGTAAAGAAAGAAAAACAGAATAGTCACTGAAATAAGTGGAAAAAAAGTCATATTAAATAATTTAATGGAATCAAAAAATCACATGTTGCGTGTGAATTGAGATTCAATAGAATTATTTTAAAAAAGAAAAAAGAAAGGTAATGAAACTGGCCTGGACAAACATGATTGTAGCCTTAACCTAATATTTTGTTACACAACCTTTTGATGCAATCACTGCAATCAAGCAATTTATGTTGCTCTCAGTGAGGCTTCTGTCAACACATAGTTTCAGTGCTTTCCACAAATTTTCAATAGGATTTAGATCAGGGCTCATAGAAGGCCACTTCAGAAGAGTCCAATGTTTTGTTCTTAGTCATTCTTGGGTGTTTTTAGCTGTGTGTTTTAGGAAATTATCCACAGTGACCTGTCACTAACACAGTTTTCTGAAACTGGCCAATATGTTTCACTCCAGAATGTCTTGATAATCTTGAGATTTCATTGTACCCTGCATAGATTCACAGACAGGCTGTGCCAGATGCAGCAAAGCAACCCTAGAACATAACTGAGCCTCCTCCATGTTTCACAGTAGGTACAGTGTTCTTTTCTTTGAAAGCTTCATTTTTGCATCTGTAAACATATAGCTGATGTGACTTGCCAGAAAGCTCCGGTTTTGTCTCATCTGTCCAAAGGACAGTCCCCCGAAGCATCGTAGCTTGTCAGTATGCATTTTTGCAAACTCCAGTCTGGCTTTTTAATGATTTCCCTTCAACAATGGAGTCCTTCTGGGTAGCCCTCCTTTAAGTCAATTTTTGCTCAAACAGAAACAGAGCGCGATCTATCACTGATGTACCTTGACCTTGGAGTTCACCTTGAATCTCTTTGGAAGTTATCCTTGGTTCTTTGGTTACCATTCGTATTATCATTATTATCATTACCATATCGTATTACCATTCGTAGAGGGTTTTATTTACTATATACAGTATTTATTAAATTTCATGTTTATTTTAGAGGCATTGTCAGCATGGTTTTCTCAGTTAATTAGCAGATTTAGTTGTACATTTTCAATTTGATAAAAACGGGAAATGTTAAACAATTCTAACATAGTATTGACAAAACAAACATTAAAAATTAGTGCAAAGATAAAATGCTTGATTTTTAACTTAATGTTTATGATTTATAGCAAAATACGACTTTTAGGTGATATAGAATCTGCTGTTTGTGTTTGTAATTTTTTGTCTTTAATTCTTTGAATGCAACATATATACATCCCAGCTATGTGCTTCTGCATAATGTATGATATTAAACAAATTTTAAACAAATACATAGCACTTTAGTTGTAGTATTTCAGTTCACATAGTCTTTTAAAGAAACACCATATAAATACATATAATCCAATCTAAACAATTAATGTATTCCTACTTACACTTTAAGAAAAATACTTCATATTATATGATTATCTTGAAAAAATGGTGTCTCCTTTCAGCATTTCCTGTGCGTTTCTATGTGTAGGGGTCTGCTTTTCGAAAATACCCCCCAAGAACCCAAAACAATAGCTTCTAACATGAAAGTACTGTAATTTTCAGTGTCAAGGCAACAACATTATTCATGGATAACAATAAACAATAAATAATCAAGGAATGCATATTTATGCAACCAATAAATGTTTTTTTTTAATTAATATGTGACACAAAATACTCAGATTTTACAAAGTATTAATTATGTCATGTAATTCAAATAGAATAAAATACAAATTAAATTTAATCTGCAATTGTAACAATACAAAATATGTGAAAGTCCACTTGGGATGAATACTTGTGTTTTCATTGCTTACAGGTTTTGTACTTTTTATACTGTCTTTGGTAGTTGTCAATGTCAATTTTATTTTTAAAGCACATTTAATTACAACACAACTGTCCAAAGTTCTGTAAAGTGACAGGTATAATGAGAACAAATAAGTAATAACACAATGCAACAGCATAACAGAGTAAAACAATGAAAGCACAATTAAATGATAAACAGTAAAAAAATAATACAGTAAAAAAATTTTATAATAAAAGTCCATCTCAATGTTACTTGAACAAATAACCTGTAATTGGTGAGTTAAACATGATATATAAAATAAGATCACTTTACATTAAAAGCTGAAAATGAAATTTTAAAAAGTCTTAAGGTGAGATTTAAACATTAATGGGGGGGCCTGTATGATGTAAAGGGGCAGATCAGTCCACAGTTTAGCTGCTGCCACAAAAGGCATGTTCAGCCTTGATTAGGGACTATAAGTAATAGTTGCTCACAAGACCTAAGTGCCCGGACTGGATTGTAATTCTTTACAAGGTCTCACATTTAAGATGGTACTAAATTATTCAATGCCTTATAGATGATCAGCAAGACTTTAAATTTGATTCTAAATTGCATGGGAAGCCAATAAGGTGAACAGCAGACTGAATTTGTGTGTTTATGAGTCCTCGCTAAAAGTCGTGCAGCAGCATTTTATACGAATTATAGTCAGCTTTAGACACGTGGAATAAAAGGGTCCTATTTACAGAATCTACTCTTTCTGTACTTTAGTGGTCAAGCTGTGTTGTGTTGTGTGTTTGTGTAGGTTCCTGATGAAAAACAACACCCATTTTCACAATATGCTGAGTCACAAAGCCAAACGTGCAGAGGAAATCCATGTTACCATGTCTACAATGTTTATACATTTCATTTGTTGATAAGATGTTAATTTGCATATACTTATTATGTGGCCTGTTGTAATAGGTTTGACAGTCTGAAAAGGGATGTGCCATGAATTGACATGAAATGCATAAATAAAAAATTAGAGTAATAGAAGTGCTACACAAAGAAGAATAACATCTTTTTAAGATTTTTGTTTATTGAGTTTTGTACGTACACAATGTATTTTTCATCACAGGATAAATCATATGAGCACTGCTATCCAGAAACGAATGGATCCTGCATGAAAGGAAGCTACATTGTAGCAACGAAGCCCATTTTATACATGATCTTTACATCAGGAACAGGGATCACAATCGCTGGGAACCTGGTGGTCATCATCTCCATAGCGTATTTTAAACACCTGCACACACCAACCAACATGTTGGTGATGTCGCTGGCACTGGCTGATCTACTTGTCGGGGTCCTAGTCATGCCCTTCAGCATGATCCGAGCTGTCGAGGGCTGCTGGTATTTTGGAGACACATTCTGCACATTTCACTCAGCTTTAGATATGTTTTTTACAGGTGTCTCAATTTTTCACCTAATTTCCATTGCAGTTGATCGATACCAGGCTGTTTGCCGTCCTCTTCACTACCCCACTACAGTGACCATTCCTGTGGCATGGTGCATGGCATCTTTAAGTTGGGGTGCTGCTGCTATTTACTCTTATGGTGTTGTTTATTCAAAAGACAATGTCAAGGGACTGGATGAATACATTGCTTCTGTAAATTGCTTAGGTAGCTGTTCCCTTTTTTTTAATGTCCTGTGGGGATCTGTAAATACAATGGTTGGTTTTTTCTTGCCATGTTTAGTTATGGTTGGTCTGTATGCTAAAATATTTTTAGTGGCCAGACAACATGCCAGACAGCTTGGAGGTGTGACTCAGGAAGTGCATTTTAAGCAAGAAAACAGCAACAAGAAGTCTTCCAGCTCAGAGCGAAAGGCGGCAAAAACTCTTGGCATTGTTGTAGGAATTTTCATTCTTTGCTGGATGCCTTTTTTTCTCGTGTCAGTAGTTGAAATGTACTGTAACTTTGGCACTCCTGCAGTTATCTTTGAAATATTTGTCTGGACGGGCTATTTTAATTCTGCTCTAAACCCTATTATTTATGGATTTTTTTACCCATGGTTTCGAAAAACACTGAAGCTTATTGTCACATTAAAAATTTTCAGTGCCCATTCCAGAGATATCAATATTTTTTCTTTGAAACATGACAGTTCGTAACATATAGTAATTCCAATGTAGGCATATCAAATTCAACTGAAAAGTGTACATAACTGTTATAAAATATATACGATGGACACATTCCAGTGCAGTCAGTACAAACTCTTAGAATTGTTTTATACTGTGTACTCATTGTATTATTATGAATACAAAATGCTTTATTCCTTAGTCCATGAAGTGTATGAACTTCTTTTACTTTGCACTTAAAATTTGGCTGTAGTACTTCTGATCTTTCTTTTGATGCACAAAAAGCAATGTGTGTGCATTAAGAATTCTTTGCATGTCTGGCTGGCTTATTGTGGAAGCTAGTGCATATGCATAAGACTGAATGTCATTTCTTTCAAAATTATAATTTTTTTAAATGTCTCCTGAGGAGTCATACTAGAAAGAAAAAAACAATGCAATCTTTCCTCCTTTCTTCTTTCACAACAGCAGACAAGTTGTGCACCATCATTCAGGGATGACATGCACTATATCACCATGCTTATGTTAAGACTGTATGTTATTGTGTGTGTGTGAGACATACATTACAAAGATTAATTGCTTGTCCATGCCTTTTGAATTTTAAGTTATCAGTATTCAGTTCAGTGTTTTCAGACAGTAGTTTTGTGAGTCATCTACAGACCCACAAAAAAAATTTTTTTTTAAATGTGAAAATATCCATATATGTTAGTAAGTAAGTAAAACATTTGATTTCTTGCAATTTGGATATCTTTTCACATTATATCAAACTGTACTTTGTGAGTGATGAATTCTTTTGTGCCACACTAACTTACAGGCCAGTGTTATGAAAAGCATTTGACAACGTCGATTTTCTGCACTTTTCCTTCAGTCACAGCTTTGCTCTGCTACTAAACTGTAGGATCTTCAGAGTTCCTTTCCACATCTTTCTGCAGCTTCTGTCACATTTTCACTTGCTTCCACAAAACATTTTAAAGGTAATTCTTGTTTAGCAATGTCTGTAGTGCTTGTAGTAAACTTCCAGTTATTTGAACAGTTTAATTGTGCACTCCTTTCATAATGTATGCATTTGTATTATATACTTAACATAAAATTAGATTTTATACATAACTGTTTCTGGGACTGAAAACATAAAATAAAAATAATTTTTTTTTTTTAATTTTTAAAGTTATGCATGAAAGGGTTAAAATGTTTTGAATGCTTTGTAGTCTTCATTATTGAACAGCTATGTGTATTGACTAGAACCCAGCAGGAATATCATGATTGCAGTCTAATGTTTTTTTACGCATGAACATATTCCTGATTCGGACTCCACCATCGCTGGGTTCCATAAAGTCAGAGCCAACTGGCAAGGCAGTAAGAAGAGAGGAAGAGGGATTTCAATGCTTGTTAACAACAGATGGTGTAATCCTGGACATGTTACAGTTAAAGAACAAATCTGTAGAGCGGACATTGAACTGCTAGCCATTAGTATGCATCTTTATTATTTGCTGAGGGAGTTCATATGCTATATTTACATGTTATAGCTATTGTTGTTTACATTCTGCCATCAGCAGCCACTGACACAGCATGTGATATCATCAACTCTGTTACCACTAAAGTATAGACTCAACATCATATTGCATTTATAGTTATTTCAGAGATTTTTACCATGGCGACAGATGTATTGAAGAGTGTGCAGAGGGAGCTGCACATGAGAATGAGGGAGAGTAAAAATGCTTATAAGAAGTTGGAGAACAAGCTCCAAAAGAACAATTTGAGGTACTTGGGGACAGGGATGAAAAAGATAACTGGCTTTAAGGTTAAGGGAGATCAGATTATGGGGAATAAGACAAACCAGTAATTCAACAGGTTATGTATAGGACCTGCAGTTGCCCCCTATCCAGTTTCCCCCAGCCACACAGACCCAACACCTTCCCTCTCCCTGTCTACAAAGCTGCCTCCCTCTCACACTTCCACAGTGATCAACACCAGCAGCTCACACTAACCTTATAATCAACACCCCAACCCCCACCATGGACCTGCTCTACCACATCTAGCAACATAGAGGCTTCCTCTACAGCCAACAAGGCTGCAGGTCCTGATGGAATTTGTACATGGGAAAGGAAAGGAGGAAGGGCCTCTTCAAGCTGTAGGTCTCGTTGATTTCTTGAGGTTTCATGAGTAAAGGTAAGTGGAGTACTATTGGTTGAGTACACATCTCATGGGTGTTGGAGGTTTTCATGGGATGTGCTCTTTAGTGCTTCACATGTTTAAGATCACTTTCCTTTTTAAAACTTTTTTAAGCCATTTTGAGTATTTAAGGGTTAATTTAAATTATTTATCTTGAGGCGCAGCCACACTGATCCCTTAACATCTTAAAGGTTGAGTTGGCATGTTACGAAGGATTTTAAATTATGTTTTCAAAAATATGTTTCTCTATAGTATTATTGTATTTGTGTGTTTGTAGTATTGACAGATCACTGTATTGGATTGCATTATTTTTTATTGTATTTTACTCTATTGTATTATTGTAAATAAAAATTTCTTAGATATAATACACCAGATAGTTTAAACTAACAGCTATAGAACAAGAGATGGAAGCAATAAAATTCAACACGGCTAGTGCGGAGGAGCAGTGAGGGATACCCAGTCACCTGTGAAGCTTGCAGCAGCACAGGATGGGGGCCCTGGAAGGTGTGAGTAGTCCCAGAGGATCCAGGTGGAGCTGGCCCAAGATCAGCTCTGCCGTGAGCCTTCCAGTGCCGGTCAAGCTCTCAAAGTACAATGGCGAGCAGCTCTGGAAATCATACGAGATCCAGCTGGACCTCACGACCAAGCTGAATGGCTGGACCAGGGAGTTGACCATGATCCACCGTGACCTTGCTCTCGAAGGGAGAGCCCTCTGGGCTCTCCTCAACTTGGAGTCAGAAGCCAGGTACCAGCTGGGGGAATTGAAGGTGACCCTGCGCAGGTGGTTCGGGAAAGTGAAGTATGACCAGAGCACTCAGCATCATTTCAGAAGCCACAAATAGCAGAAGGGGACAAGCTCAAAGTTCTGGGCATGGACCTAAAAGCCCTGGCCTGGCGGGGTTATCCCAACTGCCTTGTGGAAATCCAAGAAGGCTTGGGTCTTCAAGCCTTCCTTGTGGTGCTGCTTCCTGAGCTTATACACCTTCTCTCCCTGTGTTGCCTGGACCATACCCTGGAAGAGGCAGAGCATGTAGAGGCTGTCCTGACCCCACACACCCATGCCCCTGCCATGAAGCACATAGTGGAGGAGGAGGAACAGGATGAGGGCAAGCTGGTGAGACAGACCAGGGAGAGAGACAGAAAGTGAGTGCTCTGCTAGCACTGCAGGAAGAGGGGCACCGAGCTCCAGTCTGCCGAGCACCTTTCCCAGTGCTGTCGGGAACTGAAAGAGGGGCAGTGCAATGAGGAAAGTGCTGCCCCATGTTTCCAATGTCCCTCAGGCAGACAACAGAAGGGCCATGTTTGATATAAGTTGACTGAGAGGCATATGCAGCCCATTTCTGCCCTGCACCATCAGAGGTTTTTGCTGCTGCACCCTGGTTGACAGTAGCTCCACCATCTCCATTGTCAGCATGGGCCTGCTTCTGGAGACGAGGGCCCCTCTCCTGAGGGATGAAGAGCAAGCTCAAGCTTGCCTGTGCTCATTAACTGGGGAAACTGTAAGCATGCTCAGGTGCATGTGTTTGTGTGTGCTCCCTGGGCGAGTGCCCATCACCCACAATTTTTGGCTAGCCCGCATCCAAAATGATTGCATTATGGGAATGGACCTCCTCACCAAAAACCACATTGTTCTTGACCTGCAAGAGTAAATGCCGCACCTGGGAGGAACCTCCATCTCCCTGTCTAAGTTCCCACCTCCATGGACTTGTAAGCACCCTGTGCACTGTGCCTCAGGGACCCAAGCACAGCTCAGTGAACAGACTTATCTGAAGGTGCTGCTGGATGAGTTCACTGATGTCTTTCTGGTTAGAGATAAGGACTGCACTCACACTAGACTGGTGGAGCACTACATTGACACAGGAGATGGCATCCCCATCTGACTTCATCTCTGCCAGTTTCCCCTGTCCAAGTGCACTACTGCTGAGGTGAAAGTGAAGGCGATGCTATCAACAGGGATCACAGAACCCTCCATCAGCTCATGGGCCACCCCAGTGGTGCTAACGTAGAACAAGGATGGCTTGTGGAGGGTTTGTCTGTAATATCAGGATAGCTGACAGGAGTGGCACCCGGTGTGTCCTTCTGCTGCTGTATCCCATTGGCTTTAAGGTTCAACATGTTGTGCATTCATACAATTACACTGAAAGAAGTACTTTTTCTTCTTCTTCTTCTTCCTCTTTCAGCTGCTCCCTCTAGGGGTTGCCTCAGCAGATCATCCTTTTTCATACCAACCTGTTCTCTGGAGCTTCCTCTGTCACCCCAACCATTCTCATATGCTCCCTCACTATGGTCATGAACCTCCTTTTTGGCCTTACTCTTCTCCTCCTGTCTGGTAGCTCCATCCTCAGCATTCATTTCCCTAAATACTCTGTATCCCTCCTCTGCACATGTCCAAACCATCTAAGTCTCACCTCTCTCACTTTGTCTCTGAACCGTCCTACCTGTGCTGTCCCCCAATATGCTAATTTTTAATCTTGTCCAGTCTCATCACTCCCAATGAAAACCTCAGCATCTTCAACACTGCTACTTTCAACTCTGCCTCATGTCTCTTTGTCAGTGCTCTTTATATTAATTATAACGCAACCAAAAGAAAATTTAACCTTGATTTCTTCATTTGTCCACACATCCATTATCAATATTACTTATTTTTTACTTCTCTTGTTGTTATCAGAGTTTTGTAACTATATTTCTTCAAGATGGCAGTTCTAGTTTGTGTTCTACAAGGCTCATTGTTTCCATAAGCAATCAGCATTAAACACATTTACAAAGTGCAACCCCTGTCTACTGAAGTACCAATTATGTACCAGTTGGGTTATAACTTTGGTGCTGGTACTGCCCTTTGCTGGTCACACTCCCAGTCCACTAGGTAACAGACTTAATCTCAAAGTCTGCAGGAATCAACTAGGGCTTTTGTAACATTCCACAGGTAATGGAGGCACAGAGCGGGGATTGAGTCTGTTTTGCAAATGCGGTTTTAATGAAAACAACCAGGTAACCAAAACAAAGATAAATGGAACAAAACTCAGGAATACCATAAACTAAGAACTGAGAATACAGCACTAAAAGGAACAAAACCAAACTAAAATACAATAACAAGGCTTGGAACATAAAGTAAGGATCTATAGGGTACACAACTAGGTCTTACAGCACCAAGTCAACATGAATATTCAACAACTAGCCAACACTAACACACAAGGAGAACTTATGTAGGGAAAACCAAACGAGACAACCGGCACATGATAATACACTTACCATTGAACACGTGAATACTTGGGGAAGGAATCCTGACACCTATTGGGCACCGAGAACATGACAAGAGAGTGAGGAACAATGACATCTAGTGGACAAGGGGACCATAGCGAGCAGGGCATTACAGCACCCCCCCCCCCCACACCCTAGCTGCTCCTGCAGCCGCACAGGAGATCAGCTTAGGGAGAATGGGAGCAAAAAAAAACAAGGAAACACCCAAAAAACCAAGACCAAAACAGAACCAAGGGACAGAATAGAAGACCACACAGCCATAACACCAGGTGGAAAGAACAGAACCTAGGACTAGGGGACATGACACAAGAAGGGGACCATAACTAAAACCCAAGGAACTAAGGTAAACAAAGAGACAACGAACCATGTGATAGACAGGCTATGAAGAAAGATGAAAGGACATGACATTGACTGAGGGCAAACGCAATAGTGATGGACCGGCGACACTAAAAATGAAAGACCAGGAGACCAAGGCAATGAAGACACACCAGGGGATGCATAACAAAGCAAGACAATAGGAACAAAACCAAAGGTATGAAGACCAGAAATAATGGGAAAAGGAAGGGACAAGGCAGTCTGAGGATGAATACAGGTGACATGGGCTGGCATGTACCAGACATGGACTGGCATCTGGGGAGACGGGACCAGCGGCAAGACCATGGAGCCGGCTGCGCAGGCTGCGGTACCGGCGGCGAAACGTGAGAGCTGGGCTGCGAGACTTGAGAGCCCGTGGAGCTGGGCTGCGAGACTTGAGAGCCCGTGGAGCTGGGCTGCGAGACTTGAGAGCCCGTGGAGCCGGGCTGTGAGACTTGAGAGCCCGTGGAGCCGGGCGGCAGCTGCGACGCTTGAGAGCCGGGCGGCAGCTGCGACGCTTGAGCAGGCGAAACCTGGGGCAATGCTTCAGCAGGTGAAACCTGGGGCAACGATGTAGAGGGGACCTGGGGCCGATTAGCAATTAACATAAAACCTGGTTGCGCTGGGGTCTGGGTAGCACAATGGATCTGGGACTCCTGGGACAGTACCATAGGGCATGTCTGTATTGCACGAGATACATGGCCAGGAGACATAGTCTGTGTCTGCACTGTCACCAAGTGGGGGTGGCCTTGGGTCTGCGTGGGTCTACTTTTGCCACCCTGTTTCCCACACAGGGTGGTCTGACTACTGGAGTATACAAAAGTCCAGGCTGTCTGAGTGGCCATGACTGCTAACACAGCTCATTCTGTCTGAAGGACAACCTCTACCACATCAGGTGACCACAAAGCTGTATAGCCAGCATCATCCCACTCAAGATTGCTCTCAACCTCAGAGCTTGAGAGGGGATCTGTATAGAGTGACAGAACCCTCTGTGGCTCAACGGCCATGGTACCCAAAATCAATGTTCCCATCTCCACTTGTGAGGGGTGCAAGTGCTCCAAGTCATCATTGAGATTCACATGAGGTGCCTTCCAACAAGCCCTGTTTCAATCTGCCCATTCAGTGGCCTCTCTCGTGAGCCACTGAATGGCCAGGGCTATCTTCTTCTTCTTCTCAGACTTGCCCCTGTTAGCCTTACTGCCCACAAGGGAGGAAACCCAGGAGAAATAACTCCCCAAACCCTCCAGTGATCCATCATAGATGGAAGGTGGTTTGGGCTTCCCCTTCGTTAGACTCATTTGAATAGGCCAGTTGTTCTGTAACGTTCAGAGGGAACGAAGGCAGGGAGGCAAGGGCTGAGTCTAATGTGCGAAGGGATTTTAATACAATGAACAGGGTACTGGTACATACACTCAAGAAACAACATAAATCACAGCTCTCCATCAAACACAAGGGTTACTACATCTAACAACTGGCCATACACTGATACAAAGGGGGAACTTAAATAGGGACCTAAACAAGACACCACTGGCAACTACTAATACACTTAACATGGAACATGGGGATACGTAGGGAAGGAACCATGACACCAAGTGGACATAGGGAACATGACAAGACAGCAAGGAACAGTGACACCTAGTGGACAAAGGGACCATAGTGAGCAGGGTGTGACAGCTTTGACCTGGAATGTTTGGCCATTGTCCAGTTGCGCAGGAGGAGGAGGCATGTTAGCAATGGGTGGATAAGCAAAGATGAAATGGACTGGACACAACTGAGACACATGAAAGGTAGGATGAGAACCAAGTTGAAAAGGTGAAAGAAGATACAATAGTGGAGTTATGCACTCCAGGTTCTTGTATGGTCCAGTGTAGTGAGGCATTAGCTTGTGGCATCTCCCTCTCCATTATAGGTTATTGTGTAGACAATCAAACTCATCAAACTGTTAGGTAGAACAGTGGAGTGAGTTAGATACCTTAGCCTTGTCGCTTCCTGTGGGTCATTAAGCACAGTCCCTGAAGACAAGTCCTGCCTGGTTATAGCAAAGGCAGAGCTGCTGCTAACATCGTCCATGTTCTTTAGCTGAGAGACCAGGACTGACCATTCTGCATGGGGTCCACATCCAAAGAGATAAAAGATGTGAGCTTGTGCGTTGACTCCATATTTCTGGAAGCATGTAATCATAACTGATGGACAGTTGGATAAATTGTCCAGATACATATCTTCTCTTTTGCAGGCCAGTTATATATATATATATATATATATATATATATCATGATAAAGTTTTAAAGTTTGGCTTGAACAATGTCGACACATTAAAACATCAAATTTTTCTAAAGATTGTGCAGGCATCATAAAGTCGTGCAAATGTCAACGTTATGGTCATTCAAACAGCTCATTTTGTTATTATTGCATTGTTACTCCAGCATTTCTCACACATTTCCAAGCCTTTTCTACTGAATCATGATTTAAAAAGCACTTTGCGGTGTTCAGTTTATGTTATTAGCATCTGAAACACTAAGGGAGTAACTGCTATCATGGCTTAAGTAAGGGTTAAAGTGATACAAATTTCTTTGACCTATGTCATGTTAATTGTTCCTAAGTACGACCTTCTGGAGTTATCCATCATTTGCTCTACATTTACTTGCCATTTGCAGCAATACACTTGCTGGTATATCTAAATAGAGTTATGTATTTAGACATAGATTGATTAATCTATAGATAGATAGATCGATCGATCGATCTTTATTTGCCCCCAAGGGGAAATTATGCTGTTACAGTTCCAAGACAGTGTACAAATGGGTTATAAATATAAGAACAAACTTTCTAAAAATGTAAGGAATTAAAACTGAAAGGAAAAATAAGAAAAAATATAAAGGAGCCTAAATGTAACACAATATTACAATATACAGTATACTGCCCCATACAGTGCTACACTGTAAATTTGTGTAAATCTGACAGATGTCTTCACAGTACAATAAGGTATGTTTTGGATGCTAAACTAATAATGTACAAAGAACATGGATACATATGTATATATTCTGTCAAAGTAGGATGTCCTTCTCCAGAATAAGAGACACATAGTCATTGTACAATGTGATTGCTGTTGGCAGTAAAGAGTTCCTGTTATGTTCTTTATCTCAGTGGAACTAAAATTTTCTTTGACTAAAAGTGCTCCACTGTTGGACCAGCAGGGAATGGGGGAAATGTGAGGTGTTCCCCATTATGCTCAGCAGTTTGTTTCCTCTCCATAAGCAGTTCCAGAGGCTTCAGAGGAATCCCCAGCATACAGACAGCCTTAGTGATTAGTTTTTAGTTGACTAGTGTCACTGCCTCTGATGCTGCTTTTCTTTTGGATTCTACCCTAGTCTGCATGCATGTCACTTCTGTCATACATGCTGTGATTCTCTTTTGGGAGTATAAGAGTCACATCCTTTTTAACACCCCTTTGTAACATGTCATGTCCTTTGTAACACCCCTGCCTGTCATGACAATAGTGCCCCTTGTTCTCCTGTCTCCTTTGTGCTAAGTGATTGTCAGTACCTCGTTATCTTGTTCTCCCTATGTTAATTGTTATTAGTAGTCTCTGACTGGGTCTCTTAATCCCTCTCTAATAGAAGCTCCTGTCTCGCTGTGTTCTTGGCCAGTTGTAGGTGTAACTTTGTATTCTAAGTAATTTTTTTGTGAACTGAAACATTGCCTGCCATCTCTGTGTTCTCCCAGTTGCCTTATTGTTTGCACCCTGTTGGTGGTCTCTAGCTTTGGTAACCACTGTACCCCTATGTCAACACCTTGTGTTGCCTTTTATGAACTCATAATAGATGAGTATTCAATAAAGTAAAGCCACGTTTGCCAGCCTTATCATTTCTTTCCTTTATTTCAGGTTAG
>JABJVR010001715.1:0-12005 GCA_025773905.1 Chitala chitala
TGCATGACAGCCTGACTGTTTTAGTTAGAGATGACTTTCTGTTTGACAGCCTGACTGTTTTAGTTAGAGATGACTTTCTTCTTAAAAAGATGACTGTTTTAGTTAGAGACGAGGTTCTTCTTGTCACAGACGATATTGCTTAGCCATGTTAGAGACTGTATCACTGAAATGCCTCCAGCTAGACTCATGTGTCACAGCTTTTGCAAAGCTGTTAACATTCTCTCTTACGGAGTTGAAGTGATTTAAGTGATATGCTTGTGATTAAAATGTTTGGGGACTTCTTGCCAGCAGGTGGTTCCTGGTTCTATTAGCTGCTATTGAAGTGCACACTTTTGCAGTATTGGCTGTAATGTTGTCTACCTACTTTACTTTGTAGTTACAGGTGTCTCATGATTGCTTACAATTCTTTTCTGTCAGTGTAAGTTTGCATTATCAAGTATATAGCATTTAACAGCTCGGGTCAACCGTACACGTCTGAACTCCTACACCCTTTCACACCATCATGTCATCTCATTCTGGTCTCCTCCATGAACCATCCACTGAATGAATCCCTATTGGTTTCGTGTAACTTCCCCTATGGTATATAGTGCTTTACTCTGCACATCCACCACTGTGGTGGTTCGTATTCCTTCACAAACAAACTGTTTTCACAGTTCTACCATGTTTAACGCTTATTCTAAAAAATATATTCTTGGCTGTCTTTGTACTTAGTGCTCTACTGGGTGATTACTAACCCTACTCTCTATTTTTTGTTCTTCTGTTAACTGTCCCTGGGATTCAAAAGATCAGTGGAGAATTATGGGCAAACTTGTTGATACTATTGCTGACACCATGGTACAGGTGTATACAGGTGTCACAGTTTCTGTTATGTCCTAGTTTTGGTGTTATTTCTTTTGCAATGCAACGACTAACTGGAGGTACAGCTCAGTGGGCAAGGACAAAGGGAAAGCACTTGAGGACACCTAAGTCCACCCTCAGGGAGTTTTGTAACAAACTGTATGACTTTGAACCAACAGTGTTATTCTTATCATATGTGGATTCACCTGCATGGCTCTTGCAGGCTGAATATGAGGAAGAGCGGGACACTGCAGATGTTTCTGTTCTGGTTTCTCCTGCTTCTCTGCTACTCTTCCAGCTCTGTTCTGCTCCCAGGTTCCCACTTCTCCTGCAGCCCAGCCCGGCTGCCAGGTTCCCACTTCTCCTGGAGCCCAGCCCGGCTGCCAGGTCCCCACTTCTCCTGGAGCCCAGCCTGGCTCCCCCCTGGTTCCATTACTGTTCCTTGTGGTGTTTCTCCCTCACTACTGTCTCATTTCTCGTATTTGGCTCTGCGTCTGTTTCTGGCTTCTTGTGTCTCCTTCTTGTGGTGATCCGCTCAGGATCTGTTTCTTTGCTATTGTGTTTCTGTTCTGTTGTCTGGTATGGGCCTCTGGTGCTGCTTTTTTGTCACGGTTTCTGTCAAGTGCTGTCTAGATTTGGTGTTATTTCAGCCTCGTCTAGTCTTCTTGTGATTTATAGGTTTCCTGTCTGGTCTAGGTTGTGTTATCTTTATGTTATCTATATCTGTGCTTGCCTTAGTTCTTGTTCTGACTTCTGTTGTATTAGTGAGTACACCTGGTTTGGTTTGTATCATGTTGTTTAGGTTCTTTTGAGAACATCTTTTCCCACTTTCCTTGCTGGTTGTTAGACTTACATCCGTCCTTCGTAGTATCGTGTTTTATGTGTCTGCATTACCCGTTCTATTATTCACACCCCGATTATAACCCTGTTTTTTATGTTCCCATGTGCGTTCCCATTTAGTTCCCTGTGTGTTCCTTTTGACTTAGTTTCTGTTCAATAAAGCCCTTGCGGCAATTAGACCTTTCATGCCTCCTTTACCTCCCTCACTGAATCGTTACAGCAGGCTTACACAGGTATACATTATGCTCCTGACATGCTGATGTCTCTACACAGTCTGAACTGTCTTACACTTGGAGAACAGTTGCCGTAATTGCTGAATTTATAGCATAGCTGGTGTTTAGCTGTGCTTGTGGCTTGGTGGAAAATCTGGCTGCCATATGGGGCCCCCAAATTTGAGAGTGATTTAGGAATCTGGAATGGAGCCATTAAGACACTGCATTGTTTGAGTGAATAACCTCCCATAGTGAGGTTGAGTTGGGGTTCAGAGTGAGCCCCCCCAAATCTCCATGTAATTATGGACAAGAGAGGTCACCTTGTCTCAGCTCACAGGCTGTGACACAGTCTCTACCTGAAACTATGTGTTTTTGGCCTTGGACATAGCTTGCACATAGCTGCCTATTTGCCTGTCTGTACAAAGTGGCTTCCTGCCAGTGGCTTCCATTAGCATACCTGCTACTTTAATAGGAGTGTAATCCAGGCCTAGTTGGGACTTTATCTTAACACCACTGTTAGGTCCCCTGCTGTACTGGTGTGGCCCAGTGATTTACCCTACATTAATTTCTTCTTGCACAATCATAGGAGTCTGAACTTAATTACCCAAGAATCAGGCTGTACCCTAAGAAATGGATTATGAGTGTCTGTTAGAACATACTGTTTTGGATGAATTAGTGTGAGACGTTACTGTTATTGTCTCAGCGAATGAATAGAGAAGAATATTAAATTACACACGCTCTGATTGGCATGTGGAGACCGGCAGCTTTGGATAAGCACCTAGGTGCCAGGATGACCTACATATGATGGCTGTTTCTTTACCAAGGATTAGTTTTAAGGAATTTAGATTGTTTTTGGTTTAAGAGAAATCTTTTTTTGCTATATAAATTTACAAACTGTTTTGGTTAATTATTTGAAATATCAGGTAAAGACCACATTTATTACATTTCTTTTGAAAATGTTAGACTTCATTCAGTCTCAGTGTTCTGTAGTCTTTAATCTGATATTAAATGAGAAGTAGTTGTGTGAGGTGTGGGCAGACTCTGTGATTACGCTCTTTTTCTGCATGCTCAAGACACACGTCTGCTTAAGTTCCCATGTCTGGCCATGAATGTGCCACTAGGACCTAGCCATACAAAATGCGATAGCATTTTATACTCCTGACCCTCACTCTGTGAGAGCACTGTACTCCTGACCCTCACTCTGCCACTCTGTGAGAGCACTGTACTCCTGACTCTCACTCTGTCACACTGTGAGAGCACTGTACTCCTGACCCTCACTCTGTCACACTGTGATAGCATTGTACTGTTGACTCTCACTCTGTCACACTGCGATAGCATTTTATACTCCTGACCCTCACTCTGTCACTCTGTGAGAGCACTGTACTCCTGACCCTCACTCTGCCACTCTGTGAGAGCACTGTACTCCTGACTCTCACTCTGTCACACTGTGAGAGCACTGTACTCCTGACCCTCACTCTGTCACACTGTGATAGCATTGTACTGTTGACTCTCACTCTGTCACACTGCGATAGCATTTTATACTCCTGACCCTCACTCTGTCACTCTGTGAGAGCACTGTACTCCTGACTCTCACTCTGTCACTCTGTGAGAGCACTGTACTCCTGACTCTCACTCTGTCACACTGTGATAGCACTGTACTCCTGACTCTCACTCTGTCACACTGTGATAGCATTGTACTGTTGACTCTCACTCTGTCACACTGCGATAGCACTGTACTTCTGACTCTCACTCTGTCACTCTGTAAGAGCACTGTGCTCCTGACCCTCACTCTGTCACTCTGTGAGAGCACTGTACCCCTGACTGTCACTCTATCACACTGTCACACACATTCTGCCTTCATTATTTATATGGTTATTTATACCTTTAACAATCAGTTATTTTATGTACATAACAGAACAAACACAGGGCTCCCCTTCGTAAAGCGCTACTTCTCAATGTCATTAGCTCAAGTCATCACAATGTGAACGCAACTAACAAACAACTGCAAACACTTAGCAGCACGTGTTCACACGTCAGTCAGAGCTGCTGGGTGAGTAAAAAGATCCATGTCTGGGTTTATTGGGAGTTTAATTTTCCCAAAATGGACTGACAGCAGCTTGGCAGGGCCAGGGTCCAGGTTGTGGTTAGAGACAAGGTGATGGTCTCATTCCCTGACTCAGCCATACCAGATGAAACTCCCTGTCTTCTTCTGTTGACATAGTTTTTGAGCTCACATTGAGTGAAGTTGAGCAATAATTGTTGCCAACTCTAAGCTGCTTTGGAGGTCTTGCATACAAGACCAGGAGTTGTTTAAATTCCATTTGAACTCTGAAAAAGTCAAGAACCCTTTTTGTTAATCAGTTGTTAGATATGTGCTTAGGGTATGTACATAATGAGGAGTCCTGCAGTGCATGGGGAGAAAGGGGCCATCTACACAGAACCTTTTTGTGTCAGAACAGTGTGTTCAGATGGCTCAGCGGCTCTCAGCATAGCTTCTTCTTCACATGGTTCCAGGAGAACAAACTTTTAAATGTAGGCAAAAGCCACGTTTCTTCTCTGTCATTGACTTATCTATTTTTATATGTGGTTGAACCAGGACAACATACTTCTGTCAGACCCTTAGGAGAATGAAATACATGCTGTGATGATTAGCCCATGTGGGCTAAGAAGCACACTGTTCTGTGATGGTTGGTGTGTGTGGACTCAGACAGAGGTTGTTCTGCAGTGATTGGCCCATGTGTAATAAGAGGGACGCTGCTCTAAACCGATTGGCCCAAGCTGGCTAAGAGGCTGTTTGTGGTCATCATAGTGGTGGGATTGCCTGGCTTCTCAGAAACGTCTTTTCCAGCTATTTCAGCAGTTGTCTAGAGTAGGTGTGTCAGCAGCATTTTTAACATGCACTGCCTGTGTGCCACTGAACACACTAAGAGTACATTTGTGACAGATCAGGTTTTCAGATGAAATTTCCAGTGTCTCCAGATAATGGACACTGACGATGGGCTTCGGTGACCTCTGGCACCGACAGAACGGCCTTCTCTTTGGGATAGGGACCACTGCACCGCAGAAAACGTGGGTGTTTATAGCCAGACAAAGGCTAACCGATCCCTCCTTCTGTACATGATTGTGGACTCTCCATGAGGGAGCTTTAGGTTTAAGAAAATTCTAATAAAACTATATAGATGCATGGTATTCAATGTATTCAAAATGGATATGTGAATTAACGTATGTAATTTGTAGAAATACAGTTTTCAAAATCATTTCTGGATATTTACTTTTGAAAAATTTAGCATGTCAAACAGATGGTTTAGTGTACATTACTATTTGGGTATGGTTTGCCTGCACATCTTTCTCTTATTGAATCATGTAACGCAACACAGTTGAGCACAAACATATTAAAGCACAAACGTGTCTCCCCAGGCACCGCATGTGGCTGCCCATTGCCCCCCCCCCCAGGGGGAGGGGTTAATGCACAGAACCAATATTGCTGTAACATTTATGTGAAATGTTCTAAGTTGCTTTGGATAAAAGCATTTGCTAAATACATTAATGTAAAAATAAATGTGGGATTTCAGCAAGTGGGTTTTGGTATGATGCCTGGTCTGTACTAGAATCCTTCAGTGCCTCTCAGTGTTGCATCTGTCTTCTGTGCCTGGTGCTGTAGTGGTTGTTCAACGACCCTTGACCTTTGCAGCTGTTCTGAAGAAGAAGAAGAAGCCTTTATTTGTCCCACAAGGGGAAATTATAATGTTGCAGCAGCAAGTACAGAAAAGGTAGCAGAAAGTACAGAAGAGCATCAATAATTATGTTAAACTAAATACCTATATACAACAAAACTGAAAAATAAACATAAGAATAAGAGTAGAAAATAAAAATAGCAATAAAATACAATTAACACCTACTAAATTAAAAACATAACTGCACAGTGAATACTGCATATGAGAGAACCAGTCCATATTAGGAATGCCTGTTGTACAGTCTGACAGCAGCAGGAAGGAGGGACCTTGGGAATCTCTCCTTTACACACCGAGGGTGGAGGAGTCTGTCACTGAAGGACCTTGGGAATCTCTCCTTCACACACCGAGGGTGGAGGAGTCTGTCACTGAAGCTGCTCTCCAGTGCTGCCACGGCAACATGCAGTGGGTGACACTCATTGTCCAGCATAGCTGACAATTTTGCCAGGACCATTCTGTCTCCCACCTCTCGCAGAGTCCTGTGGACAGCCCTGGACAGAGCTGGACTTCTTCATGACCTTGTCTAGCTTCTTCTTCTCCTTCTTTGTGGTATTTCTGCTCCAGCAGACCACACCGTATAGGATGGCTGATGCCATCACAGAGTCATAGAAGGTCCTCAGGTGTGCCCCTGTCACTCCAAAAGACCGCAGTCTTCTCAGGAGATAGAGCCTGCTCTGACCCTTCCTGTGCAGTGCATCAGTGTTGTGTGTCCAGTCCAGTTTGTTGTTAAGGTGAACACCCAGGTACTTATAAGGGTCTACACACTCAATGTCCATACCCTGGATGTTCACTGGTGCGAGGAGGGCAGTCTGTTGTCTGTGAAAATCCACCACCATCTCCTTGGTTTTCCCCACGTTGATCAGGAAAAGTGCAGCTTTTCAGAGAACATGTTGCTGATCAAAGTGAAACTACAACATTCCTAATTTCTTACAGTTACAGAGAATATGGGGTGAGGAGTGACTGCCTTTCATTGTACAAGGGCCTAATCATGCAGCTGTCCATAACTGGGCACAGCCAGTAGGTTGTCTCCTAGGAGACTGGGGGTTCACATAAAAGTGGGTGGGGTGAAGTGGCTAAAGAGCCACGTCTGTCTCCGTGTATAAATAGAAGGCTGTAATTATGTTTGTTTTCGGGGAAAACGCCCTGTGATTAAGGGTGAGCAGGGGATGTTTGTGGTGATGGTGGGAGGAGTGGGGTTGTCCCCTGGCCTGTGGCACTCTAAGCAGCATAACTTAAGACATTTATCTGAAGACAAGGGCAAATTCACTTGCTGGCTTCAGAACAGCTTTGTAAGGGTCCATTTCTGCAGCCCACAACACAGCTGAAAACATTCCATGGATTTCTTCTCTCCTGAGTTTTACTGTTCATTGTCACATTCATCACATTCATCATATTCATCACATTCATCATATTTAAACAATTGCTGCTTTTTGAGAGCTAATATTGGTTTTAATTTTTATTAATCATACAATTTGGAAAGAAAAATTAATACCATTCACTTATAGGTATAGCTGCATGACTTACTATGCACTTAATGTGCGGTCTACCAGTTTTATATTCTTAAAATATACATTTATACATTTTTATTAGTCATAACACAGAGTTAAAAATCACAGGATTAAACATACAGTGCATTCCTGAGAGTTATCATTGTACCTATGCTGGCATACATTATTTAAAATTCCAGTCCAAATAATTGACTCAATTTGTTACATTTTATGCGTGGTAGCTGCAATTCTAATGATCTGGAAGAATGTGTCAGAGCTCCTTAGACGCCAGCCTACTAAGGACAGAGCTCCTTAGACCCCAGCCTACTAAGGACAGAGCTCCTTAGACCTCAGCCTACTAAGGACAGAGCTCCTTAGACCTCAGCCTACTAAGGACAGAGCTCCTTAGACGCCAGCCTACTAAGGACAGAGCTCCTTAGACCTCAGCCTACTAAGGACAGAGCTCCTTAGACGCCAGCCTACTAAGGACAGAGATCCTTTAAGTCTTAATGTTTTAAGGTTCTTGTATGAAGTAATTATTCCAACTTGAGCTGTCTGCCATAAAATCACGAAGCTGTTGTGTTTTTCTTGGTTCACATGTGCAGTTTCCACCCATCTAAGTTACAGACACGGCCAGTTTAAAATCGTCTTTCATTAAGACACCTGAGAGCACAAACCTTTCTTCACTGTCTTACAGAATAGACGTTATGCCAAAAAAAGATCAGCCTAGCGTTTCCTTGTGTTTTGATGTGTTGCTGATCTGTAGATGATGCATTGTTCTGCAACTGAGACCGACTATTGCTTCCCTCTGATGCAATGTTGAGCAAGACAATTGTTTTCTTTTGAACTTTGCATTTTTTTATTTGGCAACCAGAAGTTTTTGTTGTGTAAATGCAGAACTAAATCCTTTAGAGTAAATCAAAATAGGGGGTGTAATTAAAGCAAGAGAAGGTTTAAAAAAAAAGTCAGTTAAACATGAATTTCAAAACTCTGTAAAAGAAATACAGCTTATTTTTCTGTTACCAAAAATGGCAACGGTGCCTTGATAGCAGAGTTTTATAAAAAAAAAATACACTGGCTACTTACGTTATCCAATAAGTGCAAATCAGTGTTCTGGTTCTGTGTACCCTTCTTTTATAAAGAAGGTACTTTCAACATTATAACCAGTACAGTGTTGTGGTTCTGTGTACCCTTATTTTCAGGGAGATTCTTTTCCTGCATCTGCTACCCCTTCCATTACTTATCAGAAGTTTAACTGATTGAGGAGGTTGTTCTCAAAAAGAGAAGACTGCAGGTTTATTCCTCGGCCAAGACTGATGTTGTGCACCAGCAGCACAAGGCGCTTACTTTTATTTTCATCTAACATTTGTGGCCTTCTGTCCAGCTGTGAAAATTGCTTGGGACAGATTTTTAAGGTACTGAGTAATAATAGACAGTGCTGCTAGTTTAACTTTGCTTTGGCTTTTGTGGGAGCAAAGAGGTCACTGAGCCCCCTGAGGGATGGGGGGGGGGCTGTCAGGTGCATGGGATTCCTGTCCCTGATTTCCTCATGCTGCCTGCTTACTTGTATATAGGGTGTCTATAAAGTCTCTTTACAATTTCAAAGAAAAAATTTATTGAAATTGTAAAGAGACTTTATGGACACCCTGTATAATCTAACAGCATATAAAAAACTGTTCATCAACTTATTTTGAGTCCTTATAGCTCATTCTGTGAACACATTCTGCTGAGTTAGATATACTGTTATACTGTGAGATATATTTCCTTTACTTAAGCATAAATACAGTTTTTTGTCTCAGTGATATTTACTTGCTTCTCATGTTGTTCCAGTGCAAGTAAATATATTAATGGTTCATTTTAATACTGAAGACAGAATGGCAGCTGAGCTTGTAATAACATTATTTCTTCAGCACGATACAATTTAAAATGGTAATAGAAGGATCTACATGCTAAATATTTTCTATATTTGGATCACAACCAATATGGTAGTTACATAGTGATATATCAAGCGTGGGCAGGTACCAACATAGGAAATGTAGAACCATTTGATTTTATTAAAAATACTTAGGTAAACTTTAATGGATATTTTCTGCCACTAGAATTTACTCACTCTTCTGTAGTAATTTTTACTTAGTCTATTTTCACACTGAATTACAAAACTGCTTATTGTGTTAAGTAATATTTACACACATCTTTAACATTACTACTGCAAACATTTGTTTAAATTAGAGCTTCCACTTAGTCAAAATAATTATGTTAACATTATGCTACCAAAAAAATTTAACATTCTTTTCAACAGTACCCATTTTATAAATTTTTAAAAAACAGAAAACAATACTAATTTAGGAGCAAGAGTGCAAAGCAGTATTTGCAGACAGACAGACTTTTGACCTTTCCAACTAATAAAACAGCTGTTAAAAACATTTATCATTTGAAGTGAACATATTAATAAATCTTGGATAAAACGTCCAATCAAGTTTTCAGAAGTACCATTTTAAAGTGAAATAGCTTAGTGAGAATCTGAAGTGAAACTCATATGGCTTTCCATGAGTCTTTGAAAAGCAACTTTTACACTAAATTAATCCCATTTCAGTTTGTGTGCACATACTGTTTGCAGCACCTTGAACGTAAATAACAACATAAATTAGAGTCTGTATAAGGTTAATAATATCTGTTTTTCTAAGGGTTTTTGGGGAGGTTTTCTATGTTTTTCTTAAAATACTGTAACTAACCGATGTCCCATAGTATATGAATGGGGGAAAAGTTGGTGGTGATGCCATTAACAATGTTGTATGTTTATTTGGTTGATAAATGATGTAATTGTCTCTGGCCTTGTGCTGTCTGTGGGATCAAGGGGACCCTAAACCTTCTCTGGCTGGGTGGGATTGAGTTTGTTGGGGGGTGCTGCAGGGAAGAGGCTGTTATGGTCCCAGCCTGGCCATGTGGTGTTAGCTTGCCCTGATATGGCATATATATGTTAGCTTCTCTATCTACACCAGTGTCCAGTATCCAGACAGTAGGCTTGTTTAATTCCTCCCATGTATAGCTGATGCACCAAGAGCCCTTGTTAATACTGTACATGTATTCCAAGTGTGTGCTGAAGCACTGCTGTTTGCAGAGGCAGCCTTATTTGGCAGGACCAGAGTGTCTGTCTTACTGAGCCTATGGATCAAGTGTGTTAAGCTATTGTTATCAACCTAATATGGATTGTCTGAGCTCTGAGCTCTGAGCTCTCCCTGATGATAGGGAAAAGTGTTTTACTTTAACCTTATTACACAAACCCCTTTCTGTAGACTTTAATTTCTTATAAAAAATGTTTATTGGTGTATTATGCTAAAAGACAAATTTACATGTTTTGATGAATGACAGAGTATGCTGAGAAGGGTTAAAGAACACATTTCTGTGTAACCTTTCTACGTGATATGTGACCTGGAGGTTATAGTTGCCGTTGTACCGTACATGTTACGGCTTGCTTACCAGCTGTGTGTGGGTTGTCAAAGCAGTTTCCCTTTACACTTTTGAAGCAGGGGACTGGAGCGGCAGTCATGGTAGCCATGTGGTGTGGTGCTAATAAAGTGTCTGTGGTCCTGTGATTAGGGTGTCATGGGATTAGGGTGTCATGTGATTAGGGTGTCGTGGGATTAGGGTGTCATGTGACTAGGGTGTCGTTGCTGGCTCCTGTTTTCTTACAGTACCACACATTAGCTTTGTGCTGTTAATTGTACTCTGCAGGCCTTCAGGCATGGTTGGTCTTCTATAGAGATTAAAGGTGTCACCTCAGACAGGAGAGGCACTCATACTGGTGTGGCAAGTGCTACAAGGTCTTGAGAGATTGCTGGTGATGTTCCATGAGCTAATCTTCTCTCAGTGGGGTCCATGGCAGGTAGCTGTTAAACCCAAGGAGATGTGTGAATGAGCACCAGCTGTTGGTCTGTCTGCTGAGGGGTTGTACAGTCCTCCAAGCCAGCACAGTAAACCTGAAGTTGAGTGGAGGCCTGGGTATATATAGACTTGGCACTCCTTGAATCTGCTGTATTTCTCTGAGCCTACCATTGATTTGGGATAAACAGATGGCCAGCTAGGATTGTGCCGTTGATCAGAATAGCCTATTGTCAAGAGCACTCAGTCTCTCAAGAAGCTGTGAAATAGAGATCCAGTGATATGTGTGTGTGTGCATGCATGTGTATCTGCCTGCACATGTGTACGTGTGTGTGTGTGCGTACATGCGTGCCTGCAATGCGTGTCTGCATGAGTGCGTGCAGTGTGTACATGTGTGTGGGCATGAGAAGTCTCTATTAAACGCCTCAAACCCATCTAGGGACACTGCCAAATGCTTTGTGTCACCATGGTAACGGTCTTTCCTTATTTGGTTTGTTTAAAGCATTTATATATTTATTTTTGTCAAACACAAATGAGTTAATTACTACTGGGGATGGCTAGCATGCTGTTTGTGATGACAGCGCTCTGATGGACTAGAATGCATGTTTATTGTAATGCTAGTGTATTTGTTTAATTCTTAAAGCAGTCATGCTTGCTATAGTTTCTGAGTGATGGCTTTCAGTTTGTAAGAACTGTTTTATATCTTTCCTTGAACTGAATAAACAGTATATGCATATGACTTCTGATGGCAAATATCGTAATGCAGATTGAAAATGATCAGGCCTTATCAGGATCCTGTAGTACACAGCCTGCTTTAATCTCAGTGTGTGACAGATTGAATTTCCACAGCCTACAGTTGTGATATAACAGGAGCCATCTCAGTGTGTGACAGATTGAATTTCCACAGCCTACAGTCGTGATATAACAGGAGCCATCTCAGTATGTGACAGATTGAATTTCCACAGCCTACAGTCGTGATATAACAGGAGCCATCTCAGTATGTGACAGATTGAATTTCC
>JABJVR010001716.1:0-18657 GCA_025773905.1 Chitala chitala
GTTTTTTTTTTTTTTTTTTTTTGTGTTTTTTGGTGGTGTTTGTGGGGGTGGGGGGGGGGGGGGGGGGGGGGGGGGGGGGGGGGGGGGGGGGGGGGGGGCGCCCCCCCCCACAGGAAATGGCCCTAAGAGTTTTTTCTTAAGTTAGCGTTTTGATTAGCATGAAGGATGCCCTTGTTTTCCCCTTTACTGAATGTTTTTGGAAGAATGTCACTTACTTTGCTATCAGCACATTAGCCTGTAAACATGTCCCACACCAGGGATGTCATTGCCTAAACAGTATGGGTTGTGACTGGCGTTTAGCATTTCCTGAATGACAATGCAAACTGGAAGGGGAGCTCACGCTGACTGCAGTTCATTACGTTTTGACTGTCCCCAAGTTTCGTAGTGCACATTCTTACATTTGCTAACACCACACTGAATGTTGGCATTCAGTTATCAGTTGAAACTGTTCCTATACAAAAAAAAAGTTAGCTATTTTTGTTAACCTCATGAGATGTTTACAAGTGTGCAGTGTCATATGTCTTGATTTTATTGTTCAGTTTTGAAGAGTGTATCTGGTTGGACAGAGTGGTACATGCTGTGGTAATGCGCCCTGATTTACACCATTGATACGGTGCTGTGAACATCAGCTGACCTCACCGAGGGGCTTATCAGCACAGTGTTTCTGTTGGGTCGAAGCTGTGGGCTCGAACAATTCGCTTGGAGGTCGTCTGGAGTCGTCCTGATTCTCAAGAACCTTAAGATGATCTTTGACTTTGTATCTGCAAAAGCAGTAGTGGAGAATTGCACACAATGCAACACAATACGAGTGTTTAAGTTCTGCAATGTTCATGCCTTCCACAGATATAACAGCTTTAGAGGGTCCTATCTCACATTTTGTGTTAATTAAATGCAAGCAGCTGAATCACTTGATTGCTAACTTTTATACGACTGGAGTACAGAAGGGATTAAAGTGGGAAAACTGCAATTAAAAAGGGACAAGTTTATATTGGAGGTGTTACAGAGCAACAAGCCAGCTTCATTTAAAAGCATTCAAAGAACAGGGGTAAAAAAAAAAAAAACATCTTCAGGTTAGTCATATGTTCGTTTTTGAGATTATTTCTTCTTTACCAGACTCCAGAAGTACCCTGTTTTACAAACACACAGAAAACGCTTCCCCTGTATTTTCTGTGATCGCATTGAATGAATTCCCCTTAGCTGGCGGAGTCGAGGGTTTACAGAACAATCCGAGTTTTTGTGTGTAGGCTGTGTGCAAATCTAAGTTAACTGGATGTTACCCAAAACATGGGAAACATTTGAAACCATGAACAGGGATGTAGAATTGTTCTTGTGTGATTTTCTGCATATACATTTCATGCATGCTTTTGTGTGCTTTCAAGGCAGAAAAATTATTAGTGACGTTTTAAGCATGGAGATGCACAGGTGGTCCGCTGTGCTTCACGTTTACATTATAGTGTTGGCAAAGCTGCTGCAGAGGATGCATCTCCTGCAGGTCACTTAGCTTTGGGGAATGGGCAGGACCAGATCTTCGGCTGCATGTGGAGATCAGGTACACGTCCAGAACATTTTCAGCGAGGGGGTGACCTGGGGCGCAGAGGAACAGTGTGACATCAAATATTAAGTTGGCTCAGAAAACTCATGGTGTTCAGCTTTTTTACAGTTGGACGGTTAGTGCCACGGTCAAAAAAATAATTATAATTCATCTAAAATTTCAGCCAAGCATTGATCACCACCTGTCAGTCATGTAAGTATGCTACAAAACGGATTTTAGGTGCAGTGCAGTATGAAATCTATGATAAGGCTACTGATCTGTTTGAAAAGGTGTCCTCAGTCTGATAAGTACACAGTTAAGCCACACCCCCTGATCCTTAGTTAATAACCGAGTAGTGTCAGTCAATCGGGCAGATATGTATTCTGGTACCATTCAAGGCAGCCAGCCTTTATTGACTGCATATCCTACACTGAAGGCTCGTAGTGGATGAAGAGGAGCTGTTGGCACTGCCTGGTAAAGACCGATATTTAACCTTCAAACACTGATCATGGATAATGACAAGTTATGGATGGGAGGGGGTTCTGTCTAACATGTGACTATCTTTACATAATTCTGGTAGAGATCCTGGTTTATCCAGGAATCATATAATGTCTTTTTGGCCTCTGCAGAGCAGGGTCCAAAACAAGGCATTTGACCAGAGTAGCTGGAAGAAGGGTTCTGGATCTACCCCTGGCCTTCTCTACCTCCTATCATTAGCCCTTTATAAAGCATTCATGGTTCTTAGCTGTAACCAGTGGAGAAGATGCATTGGCCAATAGGGGATCCTGCGTATACACAATGTGACAGTTGGAATGCCATCACTGAACCATCAATCCTTACTTTAATTTTTCAGAAAAATCAAATGTTAAGCCATCGGCTTTAGAACGTGTTTAAAAATACATCGACCCTCAGAGATTAATTAATTTTCCAATAGCAAAATTAAAATGTTCTGGTTCTTGATCTCAACTTAAATACGCCAGAGACTAAATTAACTGGTATGGAACATACTTTAGCAGTGCTGGTATCCAAGGTGGGTGTTATGGTGTCTACAAGAACGATAAAACCAGTAAACGTCAGGGTAGCTTTTATACATACAAATTATTAAAGTTCTTGCATGATGCAAAATGTAAATTTGTGGGTACAGTTTAACGAATACAACATTAAATTAGGAGATGATTTCAGTAGTTGCTAGAGAGGACTGCACTCCAGACACTGTAGACCCTGAGCTCATGTGCAGCTGTGTACAAACCCGTCACAGGAAAGGACTTGTTCTTAAATGACTCATGACCTCTGTGACTTTAAAAGCATTGGGTTTTCATGCTGGAAAGTGGCTGAATCAAAAGTTTAATGGTGAAACAAAATAATTAGTGTTTAACAAATGCATGGTTAAAATTCAACCCCTGAAAGGGTAGTTTAAATTCCATAAAAGAAAAGAATTGCTCGCCCACAGTGAAGTGCACCAAAACCAGTTAATGATCTTCTGATTCATATTCTCCTGGCCCACTGTGAATGTAGTACATTAGAACATGCAGTTTTTGAAATTCAAGGATTTGCCCAATTATTTTTATGCATTCTAGTGCTTATGAACCACCAGAGAGCTGAAGTACTTTTGCATTTATTTATTTAGCAGACACCTTAGTCAAAGCGACAAATAATACATACATGTTGCAATGAAACTAGTTCTCTGCATGTAACCCATCCGTCCTGGGGGAGCAGGGGGCAGCCATTATTCAACACCTGGGGAGCCAGTGCTCAGTGTCTTACTCATCAACTTAAACCAATTGGTTATGTAAACAAGATTAATTCTTAAATGTTTTGCCCGACAAAGTTCAAAGTCAATTTAAAATGGTCAATAAAGTCAATTGCAGTGGATACCTGGCTGTTTTACTGCTTTTGATCTCAGTAGAACATGTGTTTGGTGAAGTGAATACAGCGTAAATGTATCATTTACTTTTTCTGGATAGGCTTAAAATATTTTATGTGACACATTCTTACATCGATGACATTGGGTAGATGGGTACACAGAACTTAAAAAAAAAAAATAAAAATCCCTCACATTTATCAAAAGCATCTTACAACATTTCACATACATGTTACAGTGAGCTAGTGCTGGATGTCTTGCTCAGGGACACACCTGGTGGCTGGGCTGGGCTTTGAACCAGGTGACTTCTGCACCCCAGCCTGATGTTCTACCCATTAGGCCACTAGGCCGCTACACACACTGCTCACTGTAGCCTGACTCCGCATGCCAGGTGCCAGAGCGTACAGCTGTTACCATGGTCATTAGGTGCCAACCCATCACACTGATCGGGCAGCTTCTGTGGCTCCGCCCCTCACAGCTACCGCCCTCTTACCTGTCAGCAGTGCGCTGTCACTGTAAACGACTTCTTTTATGGTATGTAGTGTGTTAAATCTAAAGCTTGTAACTAACGATTTCTCAGCTTGTTAAGTTTTTAGAACTATTTGAACAAAAACATGTTGGGGGTCAAACAGTCGACTGTAAGACAGGTGGTTATTTACTGGATCTGAAATAATTATAAACGATTGGCATAAAAACACAATGCCAGACATAAAAGAAAAGTGCATGTACAGATATGGCCAGATTTGTTTTTGTTTGTTTAGCCAAGCGTTTAACATTGACCTCGTAGCATGTAAAAAAAATAAATAAATAAAAAAAAATCACTTTAGTGGAAACACTACAGAACTGGATACTGCATGTTGTTCCCGAGGCCTGTCCACCAAAGAGGATTCCACTGGAGTTATTGAGAAGCTGTGGTCCCCTATAAAATCCTAATACATCAATTCATGAACCCACCACTGGACACTAGTGGTTCTTCAGGAGCTGAACGATCCAGATCAAAACAGTGAAAGTCATTATGCTTCGAGGTTTGAGCACCATGCAGGTTAATAAACCCATGTATTGTAAATCCAGTAAGAGCAGGCAACGTTTCCCTACCAACGTGGCAAAGAGTGAGACGGGCGCAGAGAGACATGCCTGCGCACCCAAACGTTGGCAGCCGGGGCAGAGCTCCGTAACTGCTCCAGTGCCCCTTCCTCTCTGCCGCCTGCCTTTATGTATGGCTGCCTTTATCTGCAGCCTTTTTATGTTGGTTATTATGGCCCCCCCAATAGCACGCTGTGATTGTGATCCTGGCGCTTGACAGCCAAGAGGCTGGGGGACACGCCTTACTGGAAATGGCCAACCATAGAGTGGATAGAGTGCCAACCCAATACACACATACACATGCTTAGAACACACAGATGGCTTCATCACTGAAGAGATTAAGGTATAGGCACCACATTCACATTGGCACTCCAAATTTATTTGCATACATTGTTATGTCACAATTTCACACACACGCAATGTAGAGTAACCAGTCTAGCTAAATGAAATGTGGAATGCCTTATTTTTGTCCATCATATTGAACTTGACTTATTTTTGTGTATTGTCTCTCATATGACATTTTTAAGCATCTTTTAAATGCAATATTTACCTGTTACGTTTCATATTTATGTTGCATACAGTATTTCTCAAACAGAATTGTTAGGGGAGGTAATTTAAACAGCAAAGGCATTTTCCTGACTTAAACACAAGATTTTTTATTTCCCTGTCCCCAGGGAAATAAAAATACAGTGGTGAGAACGGTAAAAAGGCTGTCACAGGACTGCCCCAATAACACACACACACACACACACACACACACACAAAGCTGCTCTGCCATACTGGCTCAAAATACATATACATAAACTTTATGTCTTGCATAAACATTGAAAGCTGAAAATATTTCATGTATCATTCAGCGAGCAGCAGCTCTGCACGTGTTTGAATGTGGGCCCGAGTTCTACCTGTGTGAAGTCTGCCTGGTTTGACTTTGTGTCCCTGTCACACCCAAAGGCTGGATGTTCTGGTGAGCTGGCAGCTCCAGAAGGCTAGCAGTAAGATCAGCATATGTCTCTGTGAGTGTTCCACCACAAAGCAGTGTCCTGATCTGGCACGTGGTGTGCCTGACACCCCGTGTTTCGCATGGATACGTTAGGAACTGACTGACCTTCCCTCAATAAGCTCTCTGAGGACAGACAGACAGGCGCACTGAGCCCTTTTTGTATGGCGACTTCTCTGCCTCTTTGAAGTGAGGGTGCACAGTTTTGCCTCCTTTAATCAAGGAGAAAGCCCAATTAGATCCACAGCATGGCATTTAGACAGAGAATATGGAACATCCACCTGCCTTCTGACGGCATGGTCAGAACTGCCTTAACACGACAAGATAGTGCCAGTCAGGAAAAAAACTGGTCAGACAGAATTTGTTCTGCAACATCAAGACAAAAATGTCAGGTTGGTGTCCATGGTGGGGGGCAGGAACAGAGAACATCTCCTAAGAATGTGTTTGATCTCGTAGCATGAGAATAAATTTTATTATCTCTCAAAGAAGTATAATGAAACAGAGCCGTGTTACCAAGCGCACTTGTGTTTTAGCGTCTGTGTGCAGACAGGTCCAATAACAGTCAAATAAAAATGGGATGGACAGAAGACTTACTATAAGCAAAAGAAAAAAGACCGGCCAATAACATGACTGCGTACAGCACAGGTTTAACCCACTTCCCATAACTCTGCTATGCTTAAACAACGCTTTATTGACAATTTGCAGTAATCACACAAACCTTGAAATCAAAACACCACTGCTGCCACCACTACTGGTGCTTAATAATTAATGACTGTTTGCATATTTTTCATGTGTAATCATTGCATTTTTTATATATTCAACTAAAGCACATGCTCTAATAGTGCTATTCAAGTTGGTGAATAACGTTATCAGTACTTTGAGGTGTCCTGTTAGTATTTGGAGTATAACTGATATGTAGGCAGATCCAAATGCCAAGGAAGTCTGCGTGGGATTGCTATTTTAATACATGTCTTGAGATTTAATGGTGTGCCAAAGAGATGCTTTGGCTTGACAGCAATAAAAAAAAACATTCCAATTTAATAACAAAATACAAATTATAATTATTAAATAGCCCCATGTTTTCAGATTCTGATATACGAGCATTAATAGCTATCAAAATTAAAAACAGAAGCAATTCAGTTTCGTCTGGTGAAAGCATGGGGGAATAGAAACGATGGTGTACATTTTGTGGAGAGAAAAGTCTTCACATGTCTCAGATGTGACTGCTTTGTGAGGCACTGCAATGTCACTCAGCAGTCCCTGGGACCACACTCGTATGCGTCTTCAAAGCACAAAGACATAACGTGGAACATCAGTGAAGGACAGATCAGTGCAGGGGGTGCCACTGAGACCAGAACGCCTCTCCAGACTAGCTGTCCTACACATTCCTTTCCATCCAGTGTCACCCAGGAAACCGTGGGAGGTGACAGGCAGGCTCCAGAGGCTGGGATTGGAGGTGCAGATAAGAATGACCAGTCAAAACCAGTTCCAGCTCAGATAATTTAGCTTAGACAGGCCTGCCACCTGAGTCACGACAGAACACTGTGTTCCACAAGATCATACATGTTCACAGCCAAAATTCAAAAATAACTGACATTCTTCTACACAGTTTGCTTAAGTCATAAAATGAAGAAATGTAATTTTAAGACTCAGCTGCACACACACACACACACACACACACACACACACACATATATATATATATATACACATATATATATACAGAAAAAATATTTTGTTTCAGAATGACATTTGCATTCATGTATTTTGATATGTTACATCAAATATTTTGTCAGTCATTCCCTGAACTGCATCCCAGTCATAACATGAATGGTTATGTTCTTCTCAACATTGTCCTCTGTTTTGTATTTTAGTTGAAAATGTTTGGAGACTGAATATTCACAGGGTGGCCTCGAGTTCCGACGCCTGTGTCTCATTCACCTTATTGTGTTATTTTTGAGGAGTCACGTTCGATGTAACGTCTAACAATGGCAGCCATTTACCATGCTGCCATTGTTTGCTTGGCCTTTGGTTTGGTTGCGTGTCTCGGACCGTCTGCGTGTCTTAGAGCGCTTGCGTGTCTTTTTTCATGTACATTTTGTTTGCAGAGCTTTTTTTTGTCGTTCTTTTCAAGTCATTTTATTTAACGTGTAATGTAATGAGCAGAGAAGCCTTGCATAGTGATCTAACCTACATCAGCACAACACACAACAGGCAAGAGGATCAGTCCACTGATGATCATTGTCTCCAACTCAAGGAACCAATCGAGTGTCTGGCTTGAGCCCTTTGGTGACATCACTGCTATTAAAAAAAAAAAAAAACTCACAGTCACATCTGAGCTGAGCCACACCAGCAGGGGAAGAATGTGTCTGCTGTGGTTGCTAAAATTAGTAAGTGACAATAATTTGTATAAACGTATTTATATTATTGCTTATGTTTTGTTTTAACATGAATAATGCGAAAACAATGGGAACAATTTCAAAAGAAAATATTGCAAAAAAACGTAATATAATATATGTATTTTTCAAATAAATAGATTTGGTACTTTCAATGAGGTCTACATACCTTGTGCACGTTATGAGAGGTCTAACAGGGCAGTGCTTTCTGATGAGGATGGTCTATCTACTCTTGTCTGAAATGATATCACCAAATCTGAGAATGCTTTTTTCAATAGCTGAATAACCATTTTTGTATTATATTACTACACGTTGTCAGTTACCTAAATTTTACTTGAAGTCACAGTCCTTTCGGAGTGTTAGAGTATATATAGAAGTAAATTCTCACCTGCCTCTCCCTGCTGCTGCAGATCAAGAGACGAGAAAACAAACGTTGCGCGTAAAATACCATGAATGAAGAATGCCTTAAATGTATGCTTGAAAAGTTAATGTTCGTTTGCTGAGGGAAAAAATCCAGGACAGGTTTCCCAGAGGAATGAATTTCCTGTGAAAAAAAGACGCTTGTCAAAGCATCGTGAAGACCTGCATGAACAGAAGTGAACTGGTGCAAACTTTTCAAAAGTTTGGCAAGTTCTCCGTAAGTTTGCTGTTTGTACATTCTGGGGACAGTCATTGATGAGCATTTTTCTTACATCTTTTTGTCCAATTTTTCTGACAAACCTCTGAATGGTTTGTTTTTAATATGCCAATAAACATGAAAATAAATGTTTTATTTCTAAAAAAAGTGTTAACACTTTTTTCTGCAGTTTATTTACTCTGTGTTGTCTGTTTACACGTCAGAGTTGGCAACAGGGCAGGACTAAATTACTCTAAACTGGAGATAGTTCATGATACAGAAAATAGGGCCACAACCTCTTAACCAACTTAACTGCAAAGTTGGAAAAACAAAGAGGGAACAGAGTAGTAAACCAAAATAGCGCACTGCTGTCTTTTGTAAGTGTGGTGGAACCTGCCGCTTTCAGCACTCCTCAGAAAGGGTGAGCACAGTGTTAAAACTGAAAGACATTAGCCAGTGTCTGCATATGTAGATGTTTCTCTCTGTCTACTCATGCTCTCTGCTCCTCCATGCCATTTTGTCCAAATGTGTGCTTTCCAGTACATTTGCAGATGGGACAAGAAATGCTCAGGACATTAATTACTGCGACCTGCACATACTGTACCCCAAATGAGCTTTGTTTTGACCCCCAGGCTAGTTTATGTAGAGTTTCTTCAACCATGGCTGGAATTATGGAGATTGTTTTAGGTCTTTGTTGTAGTACGTTTAGTTTTCTAAAGTTGGTTAAAATATTAAGTGCATCTGTCAATACTGTTAGATCAGTATGATAACTCCTCGTGGACTTAAATAGTCTATTTTCTATACAACGTTATCTTGTTAAGGGCCACAGGAAGCCTGGAGCCCATCCCAGAGGACACAAGGGGCAGGCCTTGAGAAACCCAGGGCAGGGTGCCACCCCACCACAGGGCACACACACCCACTACATGCAATTTGGAGACTCCAATCAGCCAAAGCTGTATACCTTTTACTATGAGAGGCAACCAGAGAGCCCAGAGAAAACCCACCCAGCTCAGGGAGAACATGCAAACTCCACACACACAAAGACCCAGGGGGGGAATCGAACCCCAGGCCTGGAGGTACAAGGTAACAGTGCTAACCACTACTATGCCAGTGGACTCAAATACTACAAGTACATGTAAAAGGCATTCTAAATATTTAAATATTTCTTGCATAAAAAATGACATCCTACCATAAGTATTTTGATGTCAGCTTCTTGTTTGCATTTACGTTGTTGTTAACATCACCAGACTGTGAAATGAGCAAACGCTTCTTGTGCATTTTGGTCCAAAATATTTAACCCACACCTGTGCATTATTCATAGGAATAAACTCTGATTATGAATCCATAGAAAAGGCACTTTTGCCACACTGCCAACACTTGTGGAGATTAAAGGAGGTTGTGAAAGGAGCCATGATTGTTCTAGAACAACAGAGAAGGACCAGCCATGACAGACAGCTTTAATGCTTCACACATGAGGTGTATGTGGATTACAGGAAAACCCCCTTCGGCAGTACTGCATGCGTGTGTACTGTTTGGAGGACCGTCCTCACATCTTACCTGCTCTCCAGAAATGCTGTGCTTCCTTAGTTTAGTTCTCCCACATATTGTTTGGATGGAGAGAGCAGGGCAGATCTGGCCTGGCTATTCATGAGACTGCAGCCATGCATTATAATGGCTCAGAGTTCACTGGCTGTGTTTGCTGTTTGTTGAGATCTGTGGTGTTTTTCCTGAAGGGGTTACACTCCTCACCCTTACTTCAGACACACGATCTCACTGGTTGCATTAGCTGCTTTTACAGGGGTCGTTCCTTGCTGCCCTGTAAGTACTTTGTGTTGCAGTGTGTAGTCATTCAATGAAACTGTGCACACAGCTGAATTTGAATCACCTGAAATTACCAACCTTGGATGAACCTGTGGGTGCAACATCCTCAAATGCACCTCGTGTTCCATGATGATGTTTGTGCTCAGTGTCTACAAAAGAGCACGTAGGGTGTGGTCTCATTTAAGGAGCACCTGAAAGTATGCAGAAGATGAGTATGCAAGTCTGAACATGGGCTGCAGAAACTTATATCCCAGGTAACACCTCTTTGGTCATAAGTCTTGAAAAGAAAAGGTGGCAGGTGAAACATTTATTAAGGCATCTGGCTTCATAGAGATATTTCAAAGTAATGCAATAATGTGCACATGTGCTATAAATTCTATTGTACAAATAAGTTTTTATTAAGTGAAAACCTTTCACTTCTGCTTGTCGAAAACTCTATCTGTATTTCATTGTCCTAGTAAAGTGATAAAGGTAAAGTTTACTCATAAAATATTTCTTCAAAAATCCTTCATGGAGTTGTGGATCCAGATGAAAATTCATACAACCCAGGCATACTGAAACATGCTTTCAGCTGAAAACAGACCTAATGGCTGTCGATGAGCACGAAAAGTCAAACCCTACAGGCGTGCTCCGTTTGCTCCTGTCTGCATGTCGCATCAATGCCTCTTACATAACACAGCACCTGCTGCTTTAGCTACAGCAAGACTGCATGCTAATGAAATGCTTACATCTGGAAGACAGAGAGAGCGGAAGACTAGCATTACAGCTAGGTTTGTGCCACCCTGCTGCCCCACATGGGACATTCCCAGCCGTGTGCCCTGTGTTGCTCAGATTAGATTGCAGACCCCTGCAGTAACAGGACAAGCGATTTAAGAAAGCAAGCAAATCAATGAATGAATGTTATTAAAATATAGATATTAAGAGGTTCAAATATGTTAGAATGAAAAGTCTGTATTTATTCTATAGCACATACTCTTATGTTCTGAATTAAACCATGTTTAATTAAACCAATTGTCTTCGACTCTGGGGATGACATCACCGTTCATGCAGACAGCCCTGTGGTTGCTACAATATTGTTTAACACTTAATACTCAGATGATCAAAGTCAGTATGGCTGTGGTGTCTGGACATAGTGGTGGTGTTCATGCAGTCTGTGGAAGACGGCAGACTTAACGGCCACTGGATTGCAGCGAGGTGGTGTGTCATGTTGTCAGTCAGTGTTTCAGTATGAGCGTTTGCAGGAGAGTACGTGCTTTGTCTGTTTGCTTTCAGTCTGCCATAGATAAGCTAAACCTTCTCGTCAATGAATCCTACTTAGTCATGTGACACTGCTTAATGCACTCTGTAGACAGTCAGACAAAAGATGGTATAGAAAAGTTTAATAAGTATTTATCTTTCCTATTGTACTGTGTACACAGGAAGGCCACGCATGCCAGCTTTGACTATTTTCCCATATTGATTCACAGACCCGGCATCTTCTAGTTAGCATAAATATCACGGATACTGTATCTTCTGGTTAGCATAAACATGACGGACATGGTATCTCCAAAGCCATTTTATGTTGATCTGAATGCAGGACTGCAACTCACATTTCCTTCTAACCTCATATCTCTCATCAGAAGGGGATCAGAAGTGGGGTCCAACCAAGAGATGTTCTCCTTTTGCACTGCAACCATAGTTTATTGAGTTATGTCATGTTATATTCACTGTTAGCACTAGTTCAAACTATGGCACTATGGTAAAATGTCACTGAGGGTAACATATAAAAAATGGTCTTTCATATTTTCATATTTTTCTCTACCTTAAAATCTTTTACATATTAAAGAATTTCACCATGTTACAGGAGAACTTTTTAGGACCATGGTAAGCATTCAGTGACCTTATAATCCTTCTTTCTAATGTTCTGCGCTGCACCCTTATGCGAAAGGTTTGCAGGTATTTCAACTTTACAGTGTTTGGTGTTCCTGGTGAAGGCGGGCACTGTGTTTCTGTAACACAGCGTCAGGTTTTCTTCCAGGCCTTAAATTAGTGCAGTTTCCCCGTTTGAGCACCGATTCTCCCTCGGGCCTTTCTGTGGAGCTCCGTCTCCTTCGTGGAAATGCATGCAAATGATCCATGGACGAACGGCACACAAACCCCTCTCTCCAATTTGAATGAAAAATATTTCAGTGAAATCAATACGATTTTTGACATTATTGGAGGAGGACAGATTTAAGTTCTCCCTGAAGTTTAAAATAATCTAATGCAGTGTTTTAAAGTGTCTTGCTGGCACATGGTTTGACATATTTTTCCATGGTCTGTATCACTGCTGCTTTTCCACAAACATGCCAGCCCAAGAAGAGATGAACTTCCTGGAATGCTGATCACTGCACATGTTCACCTTAGTGTTATTACCAGTCTGCTTCTCAAGGAACCACTTTCACTGTGCTTTAACTGTACTTGACTCCAGAACCGCATGTTACAACATAAATTCAGGAAAATAGTGATTACTATGTGCAATTTTGTCATTTAGCCAACTTAACTTTACAGACACATATTTGCTGTTGGAGAGAAACATGTTTTTTTTTCTCACACCACACTATAAAAGCATCACCTCCTACATTAACAGCTGTAATGATTTTTGTACATGGAGGAATGGAGGTGAGATTGATCCTAATTGCAGGAAGGGTTTATTAACAAGACAATGGGTTTAACATATGAGCAAATAATCACTAAGGTTCACACACGGGTTACAAGCAACGACTGGAGAGGAGTGAAGGGTTTACATGGAGAGAAAGGAACAAGTGAGAACAGGTGGAGAACATCAAGGAAATTAACACAATTAGCATGTGGGTCTGCAAGTATAATAACAAGGAAATGAGAAAAGGGCGACATCTAGAGGACAGAAGGCCATTACAGGCTGGGGCTTGATAACTCCAGAACTTAAAATTCTTAAATCAGCTGGGCAGCTTGTATTGTCAATGTGTACATATATATGTCACAACAAAATTTGTTGTCTGCATTTAACCCACCCCCTGGGGGAGCAGTGGGCAGCCACATGAAGCACCTAAGGAGCTAGTCCTGAGTTTCTTGCTCAAGGACACATCTGGCAGCTGGGCCAGAATTCAAACCAGAAGACTTTCACATCTCCGCCTGCTGCTATACCTATTGAGCCACCAGCTCGTTAGCTAACGAGGACGCCCGCCCGCTCTCTCATTACTGTCCAGCTTGACAGGCTTCCCCATGATCAGTTGCAGAGCCTTCTCATCAGATGGCCTGCTTTCTTCCAGGTCCTCTCTCTGTTGTTTCCTTATTGTTTTTCCTGAAAAACCTTTAAGCCTCTGGCCACTGTTAGCAATAACTATTACTTCATTTTGGCTCAAGGTTGTGACATGACCTCTGTAAAGGTGAGGAAACATGTGGCAGAGCACAAGGGTCTGAAACCACTCACAGTTCAGAATAGAGGAAGACAGAAGCCATCAGATGTGGTAGGTAATTGTGCTTTTATCGTCCAAAACAAGTGCATCATGTGGTCAGGAGCACAAGTTGGCTGTTACCAAAATACTGTTCCCCTGACATTTCTGCTGACCTTTGCCTCTAATGCAGCAAACAATTTATTTCATGAATATAAGAATACAAAATATATTGCAGGTTTTGTCAAGGCTTTCAGATACTGTACTGTAACGCATTAACATGTTCTTTGTGGGAAGGACAGGCACAGTAATGAAGTTAAACCTTTACTACATACTGTTTCAGGTGGTAGGTTCAACATCAGTGCTGTTTCAAACAAGAAGAGGGAAAACAGCAAATTTTCAAACACAAAAGCAAACACCAAAAAAAAAAAAAACACGAGTGTCAAGAACACAGAATGTGATTTCAGTGCCAAAGCAGCACTGCAACACCAGAGCTAATGAAGAGAGAACAGAAAGTTCAAGGCAGATGGAAACACCATGACAAACAAGGAAACAAAGAAACGAGAGAACGAGGGGGCATGGCCACACAAGGGCGTCCTGGCAAATCGTCACAGTCTCTCTGTTTAAAGCCTGGGAAATGATGAAAGCTGAAAAATAAATGTTGAGGTCAGTAAGGGAGGTAAAAAATACGATGGATAAATTTAAACCTGAAGACAGGCAACGGCAGCTTCTGCTTCCTGCCTGTCACTGTTTAGTTTGGGTGTTCTCACTCAGGTGTTGACTCTTGTTAAAGCTGTGTTTGGCCCTGTTGTGGGCATTTTCCCTGTCTGTCTTTAGTGTTTTTCCTGTGCTGTTTTCCCCTTCTTCTGTCCTATTGCTCTTGTGCCTTGTTGTTTTTGTTCATTGCTTTCTTTTCGTGCCTGGGTTTTTTTGTATTTTTCTCACCAATTAACCGTTTGTGCACATAGACTAGCCCTACTGTCCCACAAATGATACGCTAAATGTCACAGAATCTTACTTTTGGTAAGGTTTCATACAATCAATGTGAGTGTATGTTTTGATACTGGAATTAACAATAAATGCTAAAAAGACAACTATGTCACCTACTGCGTAACGTGTCAAAAAACCATCAAACCTAATACAACTGGGATCAGAGCTATTGAATCTTGTATGAAAAGCGACAGCTATAAAAACTATGCAGGGTCTAGTCTATGCCCTGTTGCTCAGTTTTCACACTGGGCAGCACAGCAACCTAACAACCTATTCATACTCCCTCGGCAGTATAACCCACACTCACTTGGCAGTATAACCTACATTCCCTCGGCAGTATAACCCACACACCTTCAGCAGTATAACCCACACTCCTTCAGCAGTATAACCGACACTCCTTCGGCAGTATAACCCACACACCTTCAGCTGTATAAGTCACAGTCTCTCAGCAGTATAACCCACAACTGTTCAACAAAATAACTCACATTCTGCTTTTGATATGTCATAATTGAGTCATCCGTTCCTTGATCATCACTTTAATAAATATGGAAATGACATTGATTAATCTTTTTGCTAATGAGTTGCTTAATTGACAGGGTATGAAGATCACAGGTGGAATTTATGGCAGCACCAGATGACATACAACCCAGCACTAGTTCTGAGCTACATCTGGCAAGAAAAAAGAAACTCTGAAAGTAAAGAGTGAAGTGAGACTAATGGTGATCATACTGTAGCCTAACTTACTGTGAGGGAGGAGAGATGCAGTTTGCAAAAGGTTTAATGAAAGCTGTCATGAAGGCCAAAACACAGGAAAACCAGAACACAGGGCAAGTAACAAGGGCTGGAATAAACACAGACCCTTAACATCCAACAAAATTTACAATAACTGGCCAGGAACACAAAGATGGGGTCCTAAATCAAAGGGGGGAAACTAGAACATGGCTGGAGGATACTAATCACAATTAATCTTTGATGATAGGACAGCACTGACCGTCAGTTAGATTTCCTAATACTGTTTGACCTTGTTTTTGGCATGCACATGTACTCTTATTCATTGTAAGTTGCTTTGGACAAAGGCATGTGCTAAATGAATAAATGTAAAGTAATTAACACAAAGAGAACAGCATAATGAGGCATACAGAATGAGGGGCATGGAGATGTGGGGGAGATGTGGGGGAGATGTGGGGGAGCTGAGGACATGACAGATGTGGGACGATACACATACACTCCATTTATGCACAAGGAAGTTTAACTTTTCTGTGTTATTCAAAATATGTTAAGATTAAGTAAAATTAAATGGAATTCTGATCAATGGCAGCATGGTGGCATGGTGGCTAATGCTGTCTCTTTGCACCTCTGGGCCTGGGGCTCAATTGCTGTCTCTGGTCAGTGTGCATGGAGTTTACATGTTCTCCTCATGCTTGTTGGGTGTTCTCCAGTTTCCTCTCATAGTCCAAAGACATGCGGGTTTGGTTGATTAACATTTAAAATTTGCCAGCAGTGTTTGTGCCCTGTGATGGATTTTCGCCCCTCCCAGGCTGTCCCCCGCACCCTGTGTTTTCTGTGTTGGACTCCAGGCTTCTCATGACCTGGATAACACAGTAAAGCGAATGGGTGGATGGGATTCTGATCACTTGGAGAAGTGTGATGTCACTGTAGTGCTGAAGCATTTTTTTATTTACAATGTTTAGAGCAGAATTGCATGTTTCATGTTGTATCACAGTAAACCTTGTGCCAGAAAGTGTATGCAGATGGTTTGTGAGCAATCCATGGCAGCACATGCAAGAGTCAATTAGAGACACCTGAACTGAGACAGGAAACACGTACAGGTGCTGACATAACATGTAAAAGTATATGGTCCTAGTATCACTCCATGAGGAACTGCACAGAGCAGGAATTGTTCATGTTCATGTAAACAATGTGTTATGGTAAACTGTATGTTCAGACAGTGATGGGTTTCAGAATTAATTCAGTTAGAGGGGGCGTTTGACTGGCTATCAAGGTATAAACTGAGGTACACAGTGAAATGTATTTTGCACAGGTACGAAACATAAAAGAATATTTAAGCAATTTTGTAGGAATAAGGACTAGGAGGCAGGTGTAGATCTAGTGAACATCTGTGTTCCTTTCAAAGTTATTAGCCTCCAGCTGAGTATGAAGACTAATTGTAAAATATATTATTGAAGATGTTCATGATTTATTTATGTTCATTTATTTATTTTCCTGGACAGAATAGCAGTGGTTCTGAACTGGAAGCAAGGATTTCTTTTATTGTTGCTAATAAGCCTGAAGGTGCGCTGCTGGGTAGGAAGGTGTGGAGATGAGTGGAATAGTGTGGGAAGACTAGAGCAGGAATCCAAGGCAGCCTCCCTGTCCTGTACTGCAGTGTCCTTTGAGGTGCCCGCGTGTGAGATAAAAAGCTTGCTTATTACACTCTGATGAGTATCTGTCAGCTCTCTCTACTTATGGAGCTGCCCAACCTTGTGCCTGTCCTACAGCTTTGTAGCAGTTAGCTTCAAATTAATTTACACTCTTATTAGAAGTAAAGTTTATAAATGATCTGCCTGGTCAAATTAGTCTTTTCTTGGATGATTAGTGGAAGGGGCTAAATAAACTTAATTAAGAACAGGATAAAAAAGAACGATTTTATACTGACAGACACATTATTGACATGAAGGCAAAGAGAAAGGTGTGGTTATACAACTCCATCAGTCATGTCGGGGGGACTTGGTCTCAAGAAGTTCTGTGTTAGAAAAGTTTTAATCAGAGCATCAGTGGTCTGTGACTTGGAATATTTATATTGATGCTGAAGAAACCAAATATAACATCACCACTACAAAATTTGTAGAACAAGTCTTCTTCTTCCTCTTCCAGCTGCTCCCTCTAAGGGGCACCACAGCGGGTCATCCTTCTCCATGCCAACCTGTTCTCTGCAGCTTCCTCTGTCACCCCAACCTCTCTCATGTCCTCCCTCACTACGTCCATGAACCTCCTCTTTGGCCTCCTCTTCTTCTCCTGTCTGGCAGCTCCATCCTCAGCACTCTTTTCCCTATATACTCTGTATCCCTCCTCTGCACGTGTCCAAACCAACTAAGTCTCACCTCTCTCACTTTGTCTCTGTACTGTGAGAACAAATCAAAGTAGACAAGTAAAAAAATGTATATAAAAAATAAATTCTGTAAACACAAATAGAGTGTACTGGACCCCAGCTGTTACATTAGTAATAAGGAGTATCCGGAGTGGAGGAAGGTGCTGGGTGCTAAGAAACCATTCATGTGAGAGTTGGGCACATTTAAGTACAACAAAAGTTGACCAAAGTGCTGTACAATATTAAAACACCACATGTAACAGGGAAATGACAAGATGGAAAGCAAATTAACACAAGCATATAAAAGAAAGAAATATAAAAGTACTGATAAAAGGGAATATGAAAAATAAAATGTCTAAACCAATATAAAATCCCAGTGCAAAAACATGAGTTTTAAACCTTGATTTGACTTAAAAACTTGTTGAAGCAGCGCTGACATGCTGGGTTAAACTGTTCCATGGTGTTGGTGCAATAACCACAAAAGCATGATCTCCTTTGAGCTTCAGTCTAGACATAGGAACAGATAAGAGCATCTGGTCAGATGATCTAAGTGTTCTGGAGGATGTTTGAGAAAGTAAGAACTCTGAAATGTACAACGGCACAAAGCCATGAATTGACTAAAAGTGAAAGAGACAGAGCAGTCACCAAATGGCTTTATCAAGTCAGGTGAAGTGGCTATGGGGTGTGTGTGGTGTGGATGTGAGGTGGGTGTGGCTATGGGGTGTGTGTGGTGTGGATGTGAGGTGGGTGTGGTTATGGGGTGGCTGAGTGGCTCTTGAGTGGGTATACAGTGGATATGGTGTGTGTGTGGGATGGTTATGGTGTGGCTATGGTGTAGATGTTGTATGAGTATGGTATGGCTATGGTGTGGGTGTGGGATGG